>JABSTT010002693.1:0-38391 GCA_013339685.2 Hyalomma asiaticum | reverse complement strand
TGGGTTGCATGACTCGTCTCAAAGCTCCTTTCACATCAGTGTGCCCCATTAATACGGCTTCAAGAAGAAACCAACCTGCCGATAAACGCCAACTCCAGCATTCTTGACACCCCTGTCTATTTTTCTTATATGTTTTCTTCAGTCTAGAGGGGCGCGCAATCGGCTCCAAATCACGCGCCCCCGTGCGAATTGCAGGTCAGACACGAATCTTCTGGGCAGGGGGAACGCAGGACCGTATTGGTGGCATGGTGTGCAGTCATGCATAGCGCCGTGAGCTTCAAAAGCCAATTGATCCATTTGCAACAATACCGCCTTCATTTGCAAATAAAAGAAGGCCGTGTCCAGCGTTACGTCCAGAAGTAACTGCGGCACCACAAAAGAATGAGGAGTTGCATACTCACGCCGGCGACAGTACCACAGTAACCGGCTTCTGAGCTGCGAAATTATAATAGATTCTAGTTGCAGCGCGAAGGCACAAACGGCACAAAAACAAGAGACTCTGTGCCTTCGCGCTTTAACTCGAACGTAATGGATCTCTAACAAGCTCAAACAAACAGCCTGTGTACCGCTGCACCTGGCTGCACGCAGTCTAGGGACGAAATGACGAAACAACGTTGTCCTCAGTGGTACCTAGGCGTCGCTAGAAATTCAAGGAGCAAACGTCCCCAGACTTTCCTCCTCGCCGAAAAAGCCGGCGGTTATGACCAACAACGAAGGTCTGGTTGATTCTCTGGATAAAAAAAGAAGTTACGTGTTCCGTACAGCAACTAGCGCGAACTGAATTAATGACTGCAAAAATACACGTTTCTGGTTATTCCGGTGCAGTTGAAATTTGTGAGACCTCATGAAAAATTGTACACGTACAGCCATTATTCCATAATCAAAAGAAGAGGCGTGCAGGACACGGACACAAGAAGAGCAGTGAACACCACGAACGCCGCACCATTATTCCGCATTTCTTTTTCTTTTTTGGCCATTGGCACATACGTATATGTTCCTCTGCCACGAATTTCCCTACACTAATATGGAGAAATGATCATGCTGTACTTGGCGACCATCCGAGAACATATTGGCCCGCGACCATGGTATGTTACAGAAAAGCCCTTGGCCACCATCACAAATTTTACACGTACCTCCGAAACGTTTTCGTTCACTACTGATACGTGATATTGCCAAAAACTAAGGAGAAAACAAACTTTATAAACACGTTCCCCGCTGTCACCACCATCTTTCCCATATTTTAAACGTGGGCCATGCCCTTTTTTATCACGCAGTCAGGGCATTGGCCAATGATAACGGAAGCCGATGGGAATCCTATGTGTGTCCAATCATCGGCCATCGGCCACTGCTGGTAGGGTTCTGACAAACTTTCCATGAGCATTAGCTTTACATCTCGAAGGCTATGTTTTTGTGCGCTGCAAGAACTATGATCTGAAAACATGTCAGGTTCTGTGTTAGACCCCACTTATTCGTTATGAAACGCATTTACAAAATGCAGCTTGTGATTTTGCAACAAAAAGAACACACGCACATATAAGTGTATTTCACTGTAACGTAGAACGATCGCCGAAATAATTTCTCTTTTACTCGCATTTTGACCAATCGTCAGCGCCACCAACTCAAGCGGCACATGGCCAACATGGGGCGGTATCTTATAAGGGTTCCAAAAGTGGACTGGTCCACTTGCCCGCGCGTGATTGGGTGAAACCGCGATTTCGTCAGCAAAAGAGCGATTGCGACCAATAGGGCGAGGCCAAGTGAACCGGTCCACTTCGGGAACCGTTATAAGATATCGCCCATGGCGTCAGAAAGCGTCAGGTGTGTCAATGGGTGTGTGGTGGTGCGGTCGTGAGAGCTAATCGTCCCAACGAGGCACTGCCGCAGCACAATAATGTACGCTTACGTCCGCTATCGAAACGACGGGGTGAAGGCCGTTGTGTCTGTTGACTAAAAAAGTTCTCTCCTAAGAGTGTCAAGGACTTCAACTCCAAAAAATGGTATAGAGCGCATTGGTTTGACGACGAACATGACGGGTACTTCCGAGCCCAAATAATGAAGTTGTTTGGTAAGTATGATTCACTATTCAGCATTTCATTTTGCGATTTTAATTAGGCTCGACAAAGGCGCATTCCGTGTATCTGTTTGTTTCAGCCACTAAAGAGGAGGCTGACGCATGTGCGGGGAGCACAAAGAAACGGTTTCCGTGCCCGAAGATTCCTGCATAGGCACCCTCCAATGCAGTTTGATGAACAGGTCGCGCCATCTGGCGGCCCAAGCAATAAGCTTGAAGGCGCTCGCGCGCGCAGGCGAGTCTTCGCTGCACATGTTTAGCGCCCTTTAAGGCGACAAACAAACAATGTTTAGCGTGGGCTTTTTGAGCGTTTGTCCTTCGCGTCCGAAAGATTTGCGCCCGTTCCTGTAGTTGAAGCTCCGATGGCATCATCAGAACCGTGTGGTCGTACCCATGTAAAGAAGAAAAGTGGACGCAGGTACTGCTCTGTCAAAGACTGCCACAGTCGCGAAGGGACGCCAGGCGTGAGGTTGTACAGCTTCCCGTCGAAGCCTTGGGAGAAGTCACGAAGGCAAAAGTGGATTATTGCTGTGCGACGAGTCAAGTGAGTGAATTCCTCTTTGTAAATGGAAATCGCTGCACATTACGAAAGCAGCCAAGGACGAGGTTCAGTCTTTAGTTAGGAGCAATCGGGTAACAGATTTTTCGTCATTGTGCGGGTAGTTTACACGAGGCGGTTGCTTAATGTGAGCTTATTGTTTGGTAAATGTTTCACGTCTTGTAGGTTGATGTTTTCGAATTAAAATTGCGGACATCGTCCTGACGAAACAAATGACGTGCAACACGATTTCTGCGCTAGCTTGCGACGCGCTGTGTTGCCGTCTTGCGGCATCTATTTTTTGATAATGACGATCGCACTACACTTAGACGTGTTCATCGCGAGGAATGAGAAATTGCATGTCCACTGGAAGCCGTCCTCCGTTTTGTTCGCGCTTTATTTTGTTTCGATGCTGCATGCTTTACACGGCGTTGTTGTGGTTGACGGCGGCGGGCAAGAAACGGCAAGGGACCTGCGCTGTCATGCATGTTTCTTGCCTGCTGACTACTTTGCGCTATTTATTAATGCTATTTATCCCCAGCTATTCTATTAGTGCATTGCTGTACATTGAAAATGGCGAAAAATTCTTCCGGCACTCAAGCAGGAGAGAAACTAAGAAGTGCGTGAGCTTAGTAATACTTAAAAAATAATTTTAATGTGCAGTGTGTTTCCCTACTGTTTTAATCATGACCCTTTCATTGATTGACACTGCTACACCTGCTGCAGCAGGTTTATGGCAATTATTCTTGTTTTATTCATTTCAGTTTTGGGGACTCCTCAAGCTGGCAGCCTAATCGCGATTCGAGGGTGTGCTCCAAACATTTTGTGAATGGCGAGAAAAGCACAATCGAAAGCCACCCAGGTTATGTACCTACAATATTCCCGATCGTGTACAAGAAGCGGTCTACTTCAGCTACTGCTCAGCTGGCTAGATTTCATAGGTAAGCTTCTCTCTGATGTGCTACTTGGGCTTTGGTTTGCATGAAAAGCTGGAACCCTTGAATACATTACATCTTTTCCCATTTAGTTTCACCATAAAGCGGTCAGTCTCTCCCAATGAATATGAGTGCATGCGTGTAGATGTGGCCAAAACAAAAGTCATGTGTGCTTATAAGAAGCAGTGGCATTAAAGCTTCTGTTAAATGTGCAGGTGGAAGCAGCGGCACTCTAGCTCATCTGCTCCTTCTGCTGCCCTTTCATCACCTGATGGTGTCACATCGCCTGCTACTCCTGCACCAGATGCTTTCCCTGGATCTCCTTCTCCCCACACAACTGAGACAGCAGAATCCATTGGTACAGACCTCTTGTACGAGCAGAGCTCAACAGAGGGCTTGGATATACTGTCCACTGTTGCTGCTGAGCTTCGCACTGCAGTAAAATCTGTGGTAAGGTTCTGAAAAGTTTGAAAACTGAAGTTGAATGCCTGCAATCTTGTACAGCGAATATGTTTCTTCATTGCTATTATACCATATTTAGCTACGCCTCCGTGTAGCATAGGGAGCAAAGTTAGTAGTGTTGTACTTTTATTACTCATTCTGTTCTCATTTCTCAGTGCAGCACTTTATCTCGGTGACAGCATTTTTTCTGGAAAGGCTAGTTTCAAATATTTATTTACCATTCATAAATTTCTGTGTTATGACTGAAAATGAGGTTGAGACTGTGACCCAGTATGTATGTATTTATTCTTTCTTACTGCAATTTTATGCAGGAAACACAAACTGAAGATGCAAGCATGTCAAGCAAGGATTTTTCAGTGTTCATGTGCTTCATCAATGAGTCGGAGGCATCAACTCAAGTGACACACCTTGAGACATGCGACAGCAATGTGCAACATAAACCAGAGGTCAGCAGCAGGCATAGTGGCCCTGATCACAGAACCAGCTACTTCTCTGGCTATGACAGTGTCGCTAAATCTGCAAATGCATTGCAAGACTTGTGCAATGTCAGCATAGAGGTGTTTGCAATGCTTCTGAGCATACTTCCACCTTCATCAGACCGGAAATGTGATGTAACTATGGAAAATAGGCTTCTTTTGTTCCTTATGAAGTTAAAGCTTGGAATTAGCTATTCATCACTGGCTGTTCTCTTCTCTGTAAGTGATACATCTGCATCACGGCATTTCAAGAGCGTTCTCAAGACGCTTGCTGCGGCAACAAAACAATGGATTTTTCGCCCCCCATCAAGAGTGATTCAGGCCACGATGCCAGACAGTTTTAAGCTTCATTATCCTGGCTGCACTATGATTATTGACTGCACAGAAATACGTACAGAGCAGCCACCAACTGTGCAGCAAGAACGAGTCTTGTACTCAAATTACAAAGGAGCATATACGCTGAAGTTCTTAGTGGCTGTAACACCTGGAGGAATGATTTGCTTTTGTTCAAAAGCCTATGGTGGTAGACTGTCTGATGTCCACATTACAGTTGATTCTGGTTTCCTAGATCTTGTCCAACCTGGTGATACAGTTCTTGCTGATAAGGGATTCCCAGGCATCCAAACAGTTTTAGGGAGCCAGAATGCTGTTCTTGTTATGCCTCCATTTCTCCATGCCTCTCAGTTCTCGCCAGAAGAGGTTAGGGAAACATACAATATCGCTCAAGTGCGGATACATGTCGAACGAATGATTCAAAGGATTAAAATATATAATGTCTTGAACAATAAGGTACCAATTGAGCTTATCCCATGCATGAACGATGTCTTTCATGTCTGCTGTGTACTAGCTAACCTCCAGTTCCCAATAATTAAGCGCAAAGAACAGCCACAGACATCTGTCACAACTGCATCATGAACCATCAAACTCATTGGCCTCTAGATTCACACTCTAGATTACACAAAACACTCTAGGTTACACAAAACAAAATGAACAGTTCGTGGGGGAGCGTCTGTACTCCTTTATAGTGCACTTATATAGTAGTGTACACATGCAATGACCAATTTTTGTATGTAGGCGCTGTTTACATGCGCCTGTCTTTTATGTTTCAGTAACGAACTTCCGTCTCTTGGTGTGTTGTCACTTGAGTTTGAAATTGGTGAGATGAGCATGTTTTGGAGTGTTGCAAGTAGATGCGTGATGGTTTACAGTAGAAAACAGCCTGTTTTTCCTTTGTGTAAAGTTAGGAGGCTGGGTTGAGCTGTGTGATGTAGAGAAAAGGTGATCAATGTAGATGATGAATGTAGTGTTTTTGTTGTGGAAGGGCCACGTATGGCCAAAGAGCACCAGGCCAGTGTTACCGAGTTGGGTCATCAATGTACAGGGAACATTTGTGAATTATGCACAGTCTCGTGCATTAACTTGCCTCTTCATTTTGTGTACATGTGAATTACTGTTTCCCACTTTTATATTACGCAGTCATGTTTTTCATGAGACTTTTAGTATTTGATGCCAGTGCTGTGAGGCACTTATATTTTGAAGCATGTTATATTAACGAGATTCTCAACCTCCTTTTGATGTGCTAGTTTTAGTTCAGAATAAGGACTGTTTCAGGAAACAGCAGCTTATTGTTTAGCTTAATAGCTGTAAAATACAAGCCCTTTTAGTTCAGCTTCTCGTATACTGCATGGACTTGCAAATAGACTTGCGTTTTTAGTGCAAATGATTTCAGTGTCTCGCACATATGAAGCAGCAGAGCTAGCGTACAAAGGTCACGATAACTCATATTTTTTCTAACATTGTCATTTTGTTAATCCCACTGTGTACCTGTAGGATATGGGCATTTTCTTTGGTTGCACAATAAAAGTGAGAAACTTGAAACACTTTCTTTCATTATGTTTTGGGTGCAAGATGTAGTAATACAAACAAATCTGGATGAACACATGCTTTATTTCGCTGTAGCTGCAGCGGGCAGAAGGCGAGTGAAATAAAATTTCTCAAGGGCTGGGATGCTCTCGTGAAGAAAGACGTCATCCCTGCCGACTTCAATAACAACACTTTGTCTGCTTGAATATACATAAAAAAAGCACTTCTGTACATTCAACAGATACAGTAATATCTGTACTTGAGTGAAATATTTATGTGTCCTCTTCAGTCTTCGGTTGCTGCCAGTCCCCTGGATGTAGTCTAGGATACTCTCTCCTGAGCTGCTGAACATGTCTTTTTCCTTACACTTGTGGGGACACTTTATTTCTAAAAGGCACGTTTCTCCGGAGAGGCAGAACATGCCGTCAGGGCTGCCACACAGCCAAGGCTGATCTGGGTGTATGAGCAAACCCATCTGGAAAAGACAGTTATCTCACAACCAGGCACTACAAGAACTGAATGATTACTGTAGCTTGTCACTGGTAATTACAAATGATGCTGGCCTGCACAATATCCCTCCCACAGTTTAGTGAAATTCTCATCATCTTAGAACAAAAACATCTGACCCATGTTGAAGTTAAATTTTAGTGTTGTGACCTCTCAATGTTCTTTTTTTTCTTCGGATGTTTTGCCTCTGAAGTGTTCGTTATAAAGCGCTGAGCACCTGAATTTAAGTATTTATTTATTTATTTATTTGAAAGTACCTTACATGGCCACATGGGCATTGAGTAAGGGGGGCTTCACAGAACTTGTATAAACCAAAGGTATATAGACAAAGTAAATGACGTAATCAAAAAAAGACAAGTGAAAAGCACAGCATTAGCAAACAAGTAATACAAAAAATGCTATAAAAGGTGAAATTATACAAGAACGATGCACAGAAGCTAACATCAAAAAGTGAGATACAAGTTACGTAGTATAATATAGTGCATAATAAATTACACAGAAAATACAAGTGATACAATGTATATTATGGCGTAACGAAAAAAAGAAAAAAAGAATGGAAAAAAAGGGGGGCCTCACCTCCACAACTTCAACACCTAGTAGGCGCTCAAACTCCATCCGAGCCTGGGGTTCTGTACGGAGTCCTGCAGTCAAAAAAATAAAACGAAAAAATAAAACTTTCAATTGGCATTGTACAGTTGGAATACACAGCACTAAAAACAAGAATGAAAGAGTACATGGCTTCTATTCTGTGATTGTTTTTAAGCCCTGTGTGTTTCACTAGAAAAACCTAGTACTTTGTACACACCATATGCCGTGGCTTCCGTAGAAAATGGCCTTGAGTTCAGGATGGCCCTGGCAACCTCCTCGGGGCTCCGTCGGGCGTGGAGTATTGTGTGGCTTGTGGTACTGCTTATCCGAAACTTCTTTTCTTTGTGCCACCTAAATTAGAGTAACATAACTAATGTCTGAAGCATGAAGAATAAACACATGTAAAGAGCAACAATGTTCTGTCACTATTGTTTCCATACCTTACACAGCTTGACTGGCCCATGGTGGCCCTACATAGGTCTGACTGTGACTCACAGACAATATTTCTCTGGTAAAACTCCTTCTGCTCTTGCGTCATGAGTTGTACAAAATCTTTTGCTGCTACATGTTGCTTCGGGTAGGTGCCTGACATCTGCAGCACATGCAAAGCCTTGCAAGGCGCTGGAAGTAGCCGAGTAACTTTTTCAAGCTGTGCAACCCGCCTGGCTTCTTCTTCTGCTTCAATGCAGAATAAATCTGCCTCACTCCTTGCCATCTCTTCCAGTGTCTCCGTAAATGGCGAAAGAATACCCGGGAAGTACTTCAGTGCATAAAATGGGGACAGCTCTGCAGGTTGTTTGTTACCCACAAAGGGGCTCTTGTAGTCTGGGAGCAAGAATGACAAAATTCACTGCATATTAAGCAATAGCCAATCAGTTTTCTCAGCACAGAACCACATAAAAACCGTGACAGCTATAAAGGCGATAGCCAGAAAAAAGATGCATTAACAGATCACCATAGTTGCAAGGATGACATGAGGTAACAGATGTTTCATGCAAGCAATATTAGCAGCACACATGCGATGCAACAGCAATACAACCAAATGCGTCATACTTCCAAAGAGTTCTTCAACGCTGGCCTTGTCATTTAGCTGCGGCTTCCCTCGCGGCTTTCCCCATGCCTGTGGTGTACTTGTGCAGGATTCATGCTCGAATTCATTCAAATACAAAGCAACTGCAGCACAATGCTTGCAATTCCCCAGGCTACCGTAACGGCACGAGCATTTGCCACTTTCAATTGTTCGGGGTTCAGTCGTCAGCTGCGAATCGGGATTAGAGAACAGCAAGCAATAAAAATAAATAAATGTGAAGTCGGCCCGCAACAAACATTGAACGTCCGCAACGGTCGGTTAATGCATTTCTCGAGCCTCGTTCTATCGCGCATGCAACAAAGCATACTTAAGCAACATTGTTTTGTTTACTTACGTTGAGGTAAACTTCGTATGCGTGCTTGCTTTGCTCCGACAGGCATTTTGCGGAGATCGCAGTCTCGTCAACCTCCCGGACACCGAACACGTGGTTATTGTCCAGCAAGCGGCGTCCTTTCCGCAGTAGCGACGGCCGAAAATAGTCGTCGAGGCCTTCGACAGGCTTGAAACCGCAATGCACAACCCGCGACATCGCGTGTAGCTTGCGCGCTGTCTGCAGGTGCTGCTGAGTGAAAAAGTTCCCGAGCAAATACAGTTGGTGCGCGGTGCAACCTTGATGGGAGCTGTCACGTCGCAAGAACACGAGACGATCGAAAGCAACTGCGGAAAGAAGGGCTCGAAGGTAGCCGACATGCGGTGGAGCGCCTGCGTGATTGGCGACACCTCCGTTGGTGGCGCGGATGTCAGCGCGCTGGTGGCGCCGCCCGACGATTGTTGGTTCCCTATACACCGATTCAGAAGATGCGTCTACGTCCAGTCAGGAATCGAACAAAGAGGTGAATTGAAGCTTTAAATGTTTGTTTGAAAGCACCAGGTTATTTTGGGCAGTACTTGACTCGTGCAATTCCGATTCTCTGGCAATTGCGTGGTCATTTACTACGTATGTGCCTTGTCTCTCGCATGCATGAACACATTGCAACAGGGGCAGCTGAACAGTGCTCATTAGCAGTGTACAGGATCATTAAGCATTAAAACCTGTTGTCATGGTGGTAAAGCGGTCACACGCCTTTTTCGTGTTTTTTTTTTCTACTGCACAACATGTTTTTCTTTTTCTCTTCTAGCTTTTGCACGTGCACTCAGAGCCATAATGTCATGTTCATTTACAAGTAAGCCTGTGCTTGCCGACGAGCACCAATTGGCCTATAGATCACTTGCAGGTACTGGTTGGCTGTGGCCTTATTTCAGTTGGCGCTGGCATGCGTAGTCAGTGGAACTATTGCACCATGAGGTTTAGGCTGTTATGCCTAGAAATGATGGTGCATGGTGTTGCTGCATACATATTACTGGTGCGTATGCGTCGTAAACCCAGCAGCTATTTTCAAGTCGCGCCAGCTTTTATTGCTGTGAGCTGTTCCACCAGGAGACAAGTCTAATTATATCTGCATATGCATACACTACCGTGGTTCTAATTATTTATATTTTTTGCTTTTTATTATGTGTAGGAGGAGAGAGAACAAAAACGAGAGGCCAAGCTGCGCCAAAAGGATGCAGAGGCAGTGTTCAGGAAAAAGCAATTAAATTTGCTCTTTCCCGAGGGCCAGCACAAAAAAGCAGATGATACACTCCAGCAAGAGGTTGCTGCACTGCGGAGCGAAAATGAAAAACTTCGCTCACGAATTGAGATGCTCGAAAAAGCTCTCTGCAGCAAAATTTTTGACACAGGTTTGAGATTTAATTTTTATCATATCAGGCACTTCACTGAGATACCTGTCTTGCACTCTCTATTCTTCTCTGGTCACTGATTAGCTGCCATTCAGGGTGCCCTGTACTATAGTTATTTTAACTGTTCTATTATGTGGCTTGCTCTGTATAATGTGTCTGGTCTCATTTTAGTTTAGATAATGTATGAAAACACTTGCACTTATTTTTAGTGTTTTTGAATGTGTGCTGCTTTCATTTACAGTGAAATTTCCACGGTCTCATCTGCTGTAATTTAAGCTGAGGGAGAGAAGCAAATGCAAAAGGGCACAATTGGCATTAAAGCCTTCTTGCTTTTTTGCTTTCTCATTAGATGTAGGAAAATGGAATTGTTGCATGTGAATGCTCTACTGAGTAACAGGTGGACAAGCTCTGGTCTGTAGTTCCCATTGCACCAGATAGTTATCTGCTAGTAATTTAAGTTTTGTTTTATCTAATGTAACATTTATTTCACTCTTCGACCTTCCTGCTAGAGTTTTGCGTACTTAGGTTTAGGTGCATGTTAAAAAACCCTAGTTTCAAGTTTCCAGAGTGCTCCATACCCCGCCATGGTGGTCTAGTGGCTGGGGCGCTCTGTTGCTGTTCCCAGGGTCACGTGATCAAATCCGAGCTGTGGCGGCTGTGTTTTCATGGAGGCAATATGCTGAGGCCCGTGTACCATGCGATGCCAGTGCATGTTAAAGAACCCCAGGTGGTCAAAATTGCCAGAGCTGTCCACTATGGCATGATTGTGGGAGATGCTGTGGTGAAGGGCTCCTTGTGGTTTCGGGATCTGCAACCCCAGAAAGTGCTCCACTACAGCATGCCTCGTAATAGCTTGGTTTGGGCATGTAACATTCCAGTGGTTTAGTACTTATGGTGCACAAGCATAAAGATTGTGTCACTGCAGTGCAGTGGAAAAACTAAAAGCAAAGTTTACATTGATGTAACACATGCTTGAGTCTCTGAAATGCATTAGATTGTGCTAAAGCAGTGCTTCTGTATACCACAGAACTCATGCAAGTTTGCGTCCACGTGCTGTTGCAGTGGCAGCCCAGGCACTGTGTGAGTGGGTTTGTATGGGTGCATTCACCATGACAAGCCTTTGTGTACCCAACATGGTGTGGCCATGAACTTTAGTTGACTTCCCATGGGAAAAATTGTTGTTTCCCTCTCATGTGCCACATATGTGAATTATTGATCTGAATTTCAGAAAAAAGGTTGGCAACAGAGACTGCCAAAAGTCATGGACAAGAAAGACCTGAAACTAGAGAAAAGTGTACATACGAGGTATCTGCAACTGAGGAAGAGCCAAGGGGGCACGTTTTACACAAAGAACAATAAAATACGCCAGCAAACGACCAACCGTCTTTGGAAGACGAGCGCGATCTCTACGAGCACGATCTCTACAAGAGCTTTGAAGGACAGGCAAGTCATAGCTTTTGTGCCGTAGTTGGGCAAGGCAGCTGTGTGCTTGCCACTTTGTGAGTGATTTCGTGCTGTCAGTCTCCCAATATTTTTTAGTCAGAGCAATTTATACTCATTTAATGCGATTTCTTCAGGTGCACCTGGGTGACTCTGTGGTCATTACGGAGGCCTTGTATGACCGTCTGATGGCCAGAAAGACAGACAGCCGCTTTGTTCGAGAAGCCGCTGTTGCCATATTTTCAACCGCAGGCTTGGCTGGCCATAGCGTGACAGGAATGAAGTGCAACCGCACTAAAGGTGGCGCAAAGCCAGCGCTTGACAAGGCGAAGTACTCCGTGCTGAGTGGTATGTTTGCTCTATGTATTCATAGTATGCACACATATTCATTGTTGTTTAATGGAGATTTGTTTGCTCACTTGCATCTAATTTGCTTGGTATGCTCAAAAGCACTTCATGAAAACCAGGATGGCAGATAAGAGCCCTCTTCTGCTCATCCAACAAATTACTTCCTGTGTCGTGCTTATTCACTGGGAAAGTGATAAGTGAGGTATTGCAAGATGTCTGTGTAGCTGAAAGTGGCAGCACGACGGGTTTTTTTGTTGTTGTTGTTGCACCCCTTACTGAAGAATATTTTCACAGTTTCAATAATTGTCCTGTTCTCTGTGTGTGGTTGTGAACCTTAATACCGTGGCTTACTTACACACTTGGCTTCCAGATTTCTACAGCCACTTCCTAATACAGCGCTACCCCCAAAGGGAGGTCGAAAAAAGAAAAAAGGAAATGAACAAAATACTGGCGGTCAAGATAGCTGATATCATGAAGGTGACTGCAGCTCCGGCAACCTACCGCAGCGATGAGGCTGCCGAATTATAGGTTTCAGGTGTTTTAATAAACTGGTTTGTTTGGCAGCTGTCCTTGTGTTGCACTCAGCTGTGTCACGCTACGAGCAGGAGCTGCGCAGCATGCCTGTATGCACCTATTTGCCTAATACAGGCTATTAGTAGAATTCTAGCAGCCTTATACAAGCTATTAGTGTAGGCCTATTAGCCTAATACAGGCTATTAGACCAACCCTATTAGCCTAATACAGGCAATTAGTATATCCCTATTAGCCTAATACAGGCTATTAGTATATGCCTATTAGCCTAATAAAGGCTATTAGTATATGCATATTAGCCTAATAGAGGCTATTAGTATTTGCCTATTAGCCTAGTAGAAGCTATTAGTAGATGTCTATTTGCCTAATAAAGGCTATTAGTATATGCATATTAGCCTAATAGAGGCTATTAGTATATGCCTATTAGCCTAGTAGAAGCTATTAGTAGATGTCTATTTGCCTAATACAGGCTATTAGTATATGCCTATTAGTCTCATAGAGGCTATTAGTGCAGTCATATTATGTTTTCCTATTGGTCTTATAGAAGCTATTAGTCTAATACTAATAAACTCTATTGGGCCAATAACCTCATAGGCTATTAGTTTTTCTATTAGAATTTTTGCTAGGGTGGAGATCCCGACGTCTTCACTTCCAAGAGTGGCCGGTGTGGCCACCTGCACCTGCTTCCCACGCCGTAGAACACATACCGACGCCACCGACGCGGCTCAGATGGCTCAGATAAAGACGTGAGCGCAGCGCTTTTTCGAGCGCCGTGCATTCCGACAAAGAAGTATGCACATCGCCTTTGGAAGCACACGAAGTTTATTCGCGTGACTCAAATTCTTGGTCAGTGGTTATCCAGCGTCATACCAAACCTGACCGCGCCACTTGTCGTCTGCTTCGACAAGTAAAATTGATACGAAAACGCGGCGGTGGCTGGAGTTGACTGCCGCGCGCGAGCCAATGAGTGCGCAGCTTCCAAGACCCCTGTACAGAGAGCGCCACATTGCATGCCGGGAAGCCTTCACTTTACTCTGGAATGGAAATACGCCACCGGGCGTGTATTCCTGATGGCGGTGTCGAAGGTTGTAGTGCCGGGCATCCGTCGCCTGCTTTCTTGCCGTTCGCAGTCGAGCCAGCTGCCGGGCCTCTTCAGCGCGCTGCTGAAATATTGCTACGTCCGGGTTCGGGTCGCCTTCGTTTACATGCGGCAACATTGCGTCCAGAGTTGTCGCTTCCCGTCCGTACACAAGAGCGAATGGTGTCAGCCCGGTTGTCTCCTCGACGGCCGTATTACATATGGGAGCACTTCATCCCATGTTTTGTGTTCAACATCAACGTACATCGACATCATGCCCGCCAGGGTCTTGTTGAGCCGCTCTGTGAGGCCGTTAGTTTGCGGATGGTATGCGGTAGTTCGGCGATGGGTGGTGTGGCTGTGCTGCAAAACGACTTGCATTAGCTCGCAGCAGAGGGCTGTCCCTCTGTCAGTGATAACGACCTGAGGTGCACCGTGCCGAAGGACAATTTGGTGAACGAAGAATCTGGCGGCCTCTTCAGCAGTGGCTCGAGCAAGGGCGCTGGTTTCTGCGTAGCGAGTTAGGTAATCTGTCGCCACAATGATCCACTTGTTTCCTGCGGTAGACGTCGGGAACGGTCCCAGAAAGTCCATTCCGATTTGTTCGAAGGGCCTTGTTGAGGGTCGAAGTGGCTGGAGCAGTCCGGCAGGTTTTGTTGGCGGCCTCTTGCGGCGTTGACACTCTCGGCACGTCCGTACGTAGTGCTTGACTTCTTCTAGAAGGCGCGGCCAGTAGTAGCGCTCATGGATCCGCGCAAGCGTTCGTGTACATCCAAGATGCCCGGAGGTTGGTTCGTCATGTGATGCCTGCAAGATTTACTGACGCAGTGACGACGGCACGAGAAGGTAGGTGCTCTTCCTAGAGCCAAAGTTCTTTTTTACAAGGACCCCGTCTTTTAAGCAGAATGTGTGAAGGGCACGCCTGAAAGTTCGGGGTATCTCCGTACGTTTTCCTAGAAGATGTTCAACGAGACAGTTCAGTTCAGGGTTAGCCCGTTGTTGTGCAGCGAAGTCGGAAGCGGTGATCACGCCCAGGAAACTGGCGTCGTCGTCTGCACACGGTGGTGGTTGCTCAACCGGGGCTCGAGACAAACAGTCTGCGTCGGAATGCTTTCTTCCATTCTTGTGCACTACCGATATGTCGAACTCCTGGAGCCGCAAGCTCCATCTTGCGAGACGTCCGGATGGATCCTTTAGATTCGCAAGCCAGCATAAAGCATGGTGGTCGGTAACGACGGTGAAAGATCTGCCGTACAAATATGGGCGGAATTTGGAAGTTGCCCACACAATTTCCAGACATTCCTTCTCGGTGGTATAATAGTTGGACTCTGCCTTAGACAAGGATCGACTGGCGTAGGCGATGACGTGTTCTCGTCCGTCCAGCCTTTGAACAAGAACGGCACCGAGGCTGACACTGCTGGCGTCGGCATGAATTTCTGTTGGCGCGTTGTCGTCAAAGTGGGCCAAAATATGGGGCGCCTGAAGACGTTGCTTGAGCTCCCGAAACGCTTCTTCTTGGGGTGCTTCCCACACAAACGAGCTGTCTTCTTTTGTAAGGCACGTCAGGGGCTCGGAGACCCGCGAGAAGTCCTTGACGAAGCGCCTATAGTATGCGCAAAGTCCGAGGAAGCTTCGGAGGCTCTTCTTTTCGCGGGGCTGCGGGAAGTCTCGAACTGCAGCTGTTTTCTCTGGGTCTGGTAGAACGCCGGCAGAACTGGCAACGTGACCAAGGAACTTCAGCTGCTCGTAGGCAAAACGGCATTTTTCGGGCTTTAACGTATGTCCTGAAGCCTTAATTGCACCAAGTACCACTTTTAACCTGCTGTGTTCCTCAAAAGATGGAGCGAAGACTATGACGTCGTCCAGGTATACCAAACAAGTTTGCCATTTCAGGCCAGCCAATACGGTGTCCATTACCCTTTGGAAAGTTGCAGGGGCAGTGCAGAGTCCAAATGGCATGACTTTAAACTCGTATAGACCGTCTGGTGTAATAAACGCAGTCTTTTCGCGATCCCTTTCGTCACCTTTCACCTGCCAGTAGCCAGTCCTTAGATCCATAGATGAAAAGTATCGGGCATTGCAGAGACGATCGAGGGCGTCATCGATTCGAGGGAGCGGATAAACGTCCTTTCTGGTGACCTTATTGAGTCGGCGATAGTCGACGCAGAATCTTGGAGTGCCGTCCCGTTTTTTCACGATCACGACAGGGGAAGCCCAAGGGCTTTGGGAAGGCTCAATGATGTCGTCATGAAGCATTTCTTGTACCTGTTGCCGGATTGCCTCACGTTCTTTCACAGACACACGGTACGGCGACTGGTTGCACATTTTCATCAGATGCGATGCTTCACAAGCGTTGTCTGGCGGATCTTGCATGATGTGGCGAAACAATCCTGGTAGCTATAGAGTAGTTTCTGCAGCCTTTTCTGTCTTTCCAGGGGCAACGCCGGATTCACGTCAAAGAACACGTCACGCGTACGAGGATGCAGTGCGTCGTCGATCGTGAATACACTGCTTATGTCTGGGATGGTCTCAAATAGTGCGACAGTGGTGCCTTTGGCAAGGTGACGATATTCTGAGCAGAAATTAGTGATTAGTACATTGACGGTTCCTTCAATGATATGAACGATTCCTCTGACGACAGCCAATCCTTTTTCAAACAGCAAACTCTGGTTGGCCTCGACCAACCCTTCGGCGCAGATGCGGCTGTCAGCGCCCACAGGGAGAACAGCACTCGAGCGTGGTGGCAATGTGACGTGCTCATCGAGAACCATTAGTGCAGCAGATAATGCAGGGCTTGGATTTTGCGTGATGCCCGTATCTGGTGACAGAGTGATTGTTTGCGCTCGAAGATCTATGATGCTTTGTTCGCCGAAAGGAAGTCCACACCGCGGATGATATTCCGAGAGCACTGGTCCAGGATGACGAAAACAGTAGGGTACGTATGCCCTTCCACATCCACATGGGCTGTGCACCTTCCCTTCGGTGTTATGACATGACCGCCTGCTGTTCGTATCTGTGGGCCTTCCCACGAAGTCAGCACCTCCTTCAGCTGATCGGCGAACACCGCGCTCATGACGGAGAAGTCAGCACCGGTATCAACCAACGCAATTACTTCCCGGTTGCCAATTTTCACTGCCAGATCCGTAGATTTTACCTTGGCGTTACAGGTCTGTCGTGGTGTGCTGTTGCGGCTTGGACGGAACTTGGTGCTGATATGTTGTTCGTTTCTCTCGCACGCTGCAGGTAGTGTTACTCCACTGGGACTTTCGGGCGGGGGAGGGTCTTCAGGAATGCGCCGTGTAGCAACCACACCTCCATTGGTTGCCGTCTTCAGTTTCCCAGGTGAGGGCTAGGGGACCTTCCCCGTGCTGCGCCTATGTTGGCAGGGTCCGGTGAAGGGTAACGGCGAGACGAAGGCGATGGCGACCTTTAGCGGCCCGCTGGCGAATTTTGCTGGTGTAAATAATCTTCAATCTCAGCTGGCCTTTGACCTGGTTGCGGACGTGAAGCGTCGATTGGAAATCCACGTATTCCGAGGTTCCTGTAAAAACAGTGGCGGTATAAGTGGCCAGGTTCGCCGCAGTGGAAACAAAGGGGGCGGTGGTCGTCAGTCCTCCACACGTCGGACTTTCGAGGGACAACTCTTTCAACGGGAGGTCGGTAGACGTTTGGTTGTGGGCGTGGCAGTGGCACGTACGTCGATTGGGCGGTGCGGACCGGGTTGCGCACAGCCGCGGCGTACGACATAATTTGCGGTCCTCATGGAGCCCACTCAGGTTCCTGGTGTGGTGGGACTGATGGTCCGGTCCCCAGTGCCTGCTGAACTTCCTGTCTGACGACATCGCTTAATGTCGCGGCTTGAGGACAAGAACTCGGGAACAGCTTCCGCAGTTCCTCTTGCACAACAGCCTTTATGGTGTCCCGAAGGCTGCTGACGGTTATGGCATTGAGCTCGGCCGGCGACGTACCGCATGTCATAGCAGGCCGTCCGTACTGTCTCCGCCGTACGTCGAGAATCTTTTCCATGGCGGCAGCTTCCGTCAAAAATTGGGCGACGCGGTTTGCGGTGGATTGCGCATTAAGCCAGCAAAAATTTCTTCTTTCACTCCTCTGATAAGGAAACCGAGCTTCCTTTCCTCTGGCATTTCTGGATTGGCCCTACCAAACAGATGCTTCATTTCTTCGACGAAGACAGCGACACTCTCGTTGGGGAGCTGGAAGCGTGAATGCAGCTGCCTCTCTGCCCGTTCCTTGCGAGCAACGCTTGAGAACGTCCGAAGAAGGCTGCCTTTGAAATCCTCCCACGTCCTAAGCACGGATTCTTGGTTGATGAACCAGGTACGCGCAGACTCTTCCAAGGTAAAGTAGACCCACTGCAGCTTCGCCTCGTCGTTCCACTTGTTGATGGTCGCCACACGCTCGAACTGTTCCAGCCAGTCCGCGGGGTCGTCGCACGGTGTTCAGCGGAATTTTGGGGGTTCACGGGGTTGCTGCAATACGACGGCTGTTGGCAACTGGGCTTCACTCATCTTGACAGGCGTGTCTTCTTTTGTGGCCGGTGTTTTTTATGGAAGCAGGCCGTACTCAGGGGGGAGTCCTAGCTGTCGGCGGCTTCTTCACTGGTCGTCTTCCTTTGCTTGGTGAGGACTGGTGTCACGGCTGCACGAGGGGGTACTGGACATACCCAGCACCTCCACCAGATGTCACGGTCGTCGTCGTCACTTGAATCCACAGGAGACGAGGGTGCGGCAGACACGCTTTATTGTTAATGAGGCGGACTTGTGCCTCTCGCATAGGAAACACCAAAGAAAAGTAACTGAACAACACAAAGTAACTGAACTAGAGCGGCGTGCACATGCACGGCTGCCGCCCCAGCAAGGAATAACACATAGCTTATGCGTTACCAGCTATTTAAGCGCTGATAACAACACAGTACATGCGCATACCTATCATCAGGTATTGCACTGTCTGGTACGATGGGCCCATCAGAAGTTAATCGCAGTCTGCGCTAACCTATCTAAATGACGCAACAGCTGTCGCTCGATGGTGGCAGCTGCAAAGAACGGCATGGCACGTGGCAATATTCAACGTCATACTCAGGTTCGTAAATGTAAAAAGGTATACGCCAGTCCTCAAAACCCTTGGATTACTGAAAAATTATTGAAGGAACTAAGAGCCAAAGATAACCTTTACAGAAAAACAAAACGGAAGCCTTTTAATTTAAAATTACTCGCGCGTTACAAAAAATTTTGCAACGCCCTTACATTACGACTGCAAATGCAAAGAAGACCTATTATGAACGAAGAATTGAAGATGCTGGTTCAAATATTAAGAAAAAGTGGGAAATTGTCAACTCATTCCTCAACAGGAATGAAAGACACTCTAGCATTACTACTATCAAATACGAAGATGTTACGTATGATACCCCGTTAGAAATTGCTGAGGCCTTCAGTAACTACACTGTAAAAAAAAATGGGCCCCGAATACGGAGAAAGTTGGAGGTAAAATGCTGCCAACCTACTTACGTAATCAGAAAGCATCAAACCCGAGATTACGGAGAATTCTCAATACGTACAGTGCATTTATATTATACGTAGAGATTTCAAAAACGCATTACTACCTTGACCCGTAATAAAGAAATGGGTGGTCCTGTATTGGATTGGCTGCTTCGTGAAGTACTTACCACACATTACCGGTAATTTCAATATTGACCATGCCAAAAAAGCAAATGCGCTCTTTGTATGGTCAATATTAAGTGTGTGTAGCATATTCAAATAATGACAGCATATTCCCTCTTGCACCAAAACAAAATTTTATTCCCTAGAAAATCATACAAATAATAAAACCATAACATACATTTGATGGCTTTATTTTGCACATTATACAATGGCACAGAAGTAGGACAACCTCTTGCAACTTATGTTTGTGGTGCTTTTGTTTGCAATACTAACTAAAATCGCAATAAAGTGCAGGTTTGTTTACCCAGGAAGGTAAAAGATAACTCTTGTAAGCCCAAACACACCACTCTAGTACAGACGCAGTGACCGTTGGAAACATCCAGCGCCACTGCATGTGTACCTAGTCTTATCAGATCATCACAAATGTGGGAAAGCTTTCTCAAAATACTTCCCTACAAAGTGTACCTCTTTCCATACATAATATGTATATCACCTACCAGATTACCTTTAGCGGCTGGGTCATTCCACGCCAAACGTCCCAGACATTGTGCCCGACCCTCTCCAATTGTATTGTAAAAAAATGTGGACGTTCATATCAGTGCACTATTTGCCCTCGGAAAGTATTTCCTGGAAAGAAAAATTTTCTTGTCGATTACAGTGATTTGAATTTTGCCGTAGTGAGTGAAACCTAGGTTGCGAAAAAATACTCTAAAAAATACAATACTCCACTGAACGCCTTAAATATCTGCTATTTGCTTGAAAAGGAATGGCCGTATCTTATTATCACCCATTGACGGCCACTGCTATGTCTCACGATGTGCTTTGTGGTGAAGCAATGCTGCAATCCTGCGTCCATTTTGACTATTTTTTAAAAATTCTAACAATATTACAGACACAATAGTACTACATCACATGGCTGGATAGTTGGCAGTAAGTGTGTCAAAAATGTATTGAAGTCGATGACCGAGTAGTTTCAAAGTGGAAGGGGCGCAAACATAAAAAAATGTGTGAAATGCCCCATGTTCAGGCACATGTAGAGTAGTGATGCGTTCCAAGTAAAAATGCACGCCTGGTCTCATTTGGAAGAGTAAACAAAGGAAATTTATTTGTGAAAGTGTAATCGGAGTGATATTTGTTTTAGGCGAGAAACAAAAATTTATGTTGAGCGTTCGCGGCGTGCCTGGGCGCGGGTGCATAAGTCCGCTTCACTGCGCTGCCACACTTCCTTGGGGCAATGGAAATATGCGGCGCCCACGCGGGCGGCAAGATCATGTGCTTCTGTGAGTTTTCACGTTTGTACACGCATTCTTCAGCTTTCCGCAGTGCCGCCGACGAAGTGTCAGGGAAAACGAGAGATGGTTTGTTTAAAATATTATGTAATATAAGTGCCTAGCAGACACCGGGAATACACTTATAGATCTTTTTTATGGGCAGCTTCCTTCAACGTGACTCGCGCCATTCAAGCCATTCGGTAAGATTGACTACCTTCATGTCCAGCAATGGATCAGTGGTGTCCGCTGCAGCCTCGAAACAATTATCTTAACTCCAGCTGAATCTTCTGAGAAATTTGTAGACATGCTACAAGAGCTAAAGTTGCACCACTTCGTGAGCAAGCAGCAAGCAAAATATTTAAGAGAGCTGAAAACGCACCTCAAGGGCGACGAGTTAATTCTTATTTTGGACTTCGCAAAGAATTAGTTTCCTTGTGCAAGATGTCCCCAATCATACCACTGGGTAAACACGCAAGCCACATTACATCCCTCTGTCGTATACCGTCGCTGCACGGAAACTGGCTCCCTTCGGGCAAAATCATTTGTTGCGATTTCGGACTGTCTCGAACACACTACAGCTGCAGTGGCTACATTTCAAGATGAGGTACTCAAATTCCTAAAACATGAACTTCCTGATGTCAAAAAAGTTCACTACTTTTCCAACGGTGCATCTTCGCAGTACAAAAACAAGAAAAATATTGTAAACTTGTGCTACGATGAAAGACTTTAGTTTAGCTGCAGAGTGGAACTTTTTTGCAACCTCTCATGGTAAGAGCGCTTGTATGGGGTTGGCGGCACCGTGAAGCGGCTGGCAGCCAGGACAAGTCTTTAGAGACCCTACAAGGGACATATCCTTACACCCCATGAGCCTTTTACCTGGTCAGAAAAAAATATCAAAGGTATATTTGTGCTCTGGGTGCAGGAGAGAAGGGTTGAAGAAACGAAAGTTGAGCTCTCAGCAAGGTTTGAGTCTACAATCTCCCTCAAAGGTACGCGCACGTTTCACCATTTCGTGCCATCATCACTGACCACTGTTAATGCCAGGCTTACCTTGTACTCAGCAACACAGGCATTTCAATTGGCGAAGACCATACATCGGCAACGGAAGTAAGAACTGCAACCTCCGCAGAGATCGAAAACTGAGCACACAGCCCAAGTTCTACGTCTGTCATACGTGTGCATGTAGTGATGTGGCAATGAAATAGTGCTCAGCTCCGACTACTAACCCGCAGCCTTTAATGCCCTTCAAAAACATTCTGCCAGCCATATACACTGTTGGCAAGTTTTCAGCAACGTGAAAACTCACAGCAGCACACGATGTTCCCACCCGCGTGGGCACAGCATTTCCGTTGCCCCAAGGAAGCGTGGCAGCGCAGTGAAGCAGACTTACGCGCCCGCGCCCAGGCACACTGCGAACGCTCAACATAAATTTTTGTTTCTCGCTTAAAACAAATATCACTCCGATTAAACTTTCACAAATAAATTTCCTTTGTTTACTCTTACAAATGAGACCAGGCGTGCATATTTACTTGGAACGTATCACTACTCTACATGTGCCTGAACATAGGGCATTTCACACATTTTTCTATGTTTGCACCCCTTCCACTTTGAAACTACTCAGTCATCGACATCAATAAATTTTTGACACACTTACTGCCAACTATCCAGCCACGTGATGTAGTACTATTGTGTCTGTAATATTGTTAGAATTTTTAATAAATAGTCAAAATGCGCGCAGAATTGCAGCACTGCTTCACCACAAAGCACATCGTGAGACATAGCAGTGGCCGTCAATGGGTGATAATAAGATAGGGCCATTCTTTTTTCAAGCAAATAGCAGGTATTTAAGGTGTTCCATGGAGTATTGTATTTCTAGACTATTTTTTTGCAACCTAGGTTTCACCCACTACGGCAAAATTCAAATCACTGTAATAGACAAGAAATTCTTTTTTTCCGTAAAATACTTTCCGAGGGCAAATAGTGCACTGATATGAATGTCCACAATATTTTACAATACAATTGGACAGGGTCGAGCGCAATGTTTGGGACGTTTGGCATGGAATGACCCAGCTGCAAAAACATCCTTAAAACGACACTCAGTTTGGTGACTCAGATGAGACACTTGTGCAATGATTTATGAAAGTAGGAGAAGCCAAGCAACTGCAATGCACCATAAAAGCAAACAAACAAGAAAATGTTGTGGGCACCTAGGTGTGGCACATTTAGTCTTATTCGTAGACCACGCTGTAGTTGGATAGCACAAAAGTGTGGCAGACAATGCACACAAGGTTTCATGTGACGCACTGTATTTGACAATAAGTTGATGCTGCATGATTACAACCTAGCACATGAGATATCATGGCCGTAAAAACACCTGAAGAGAGAAATCAGTCCAGCTTCATTAACTTGAAAAGCACAAAAGCTTAAGCGGCATTCCGCCCTGACCTTTTTTATAAGCAACAGTGCTGTGTACATAAAGATTATCGATGGAAAAGGTTTCGCTGCTGAAGCACTTGTTCATGTGACGTCCCTCTCCGACACTTCACTATATGTGAAATTTTTTGGGGCTTATTTACTAAAGGTAGAGAAAGGAAGCCATGCAAGCCTAACCATTTCTTGAACTGGTATAGCGCATTATGGAACAAGAGAAACGGCCAAGCAGACCGACACAAGAGGACAGAGTGCTAACTTCCAACCATTTCCCTATGCATGGAATTATTTGGAGCTCTTTTACTAAAGATAAGGAAGTCATTTAAGCCTAACCACTTCACTATGTACGAAAGTATTTGTGGCTTATTTACTAAAGATGGCGAAAGGAAGACTTGCAAGCCTAACCACTTCACTACGCATAAATTATTTGGAGCTTATTTACTAAAGAGAGAGAAAGGAAGCCATGTACGCCTAACCACTTCACTACGTGTGAAATTATTTGGGGCTCATTTACTAAAAAAAGAGAAAGGAAGCCATACAGCCACACCATGTGAACTCAGACGCAAGAAATAGTGCACGCACATTGCATAACACACATTGTAGTCTCTATAATTACGCATTGTTGTGGCACGAACAAACACATTACATACAATGAGAGATGCTCAATGGCATAATCTGCGACTACACTGCTGAGCTTAACCTGCAAAATTCAGTTTTCTTCCTTAAGTAAGACGTTTGCCTTATGTGGTGATTCCGCTTCATTATCTTTGAAGCGTAGAGATGCTCTTGAATGCTGTCCAGCATCCCAGTTTGTCCTCCTAGGTGGATTAGTGGGGAACAGGTGCCTGCAAAACGAAAAGGTACAACATATCCTTAATTAACAAAGGAGCCTGCAAACTGTATTATAATATTCTTTATTAAGTCTGTATAATACCACTATGGAAAGAACAATTAGCTTAGATGCTATCAGTACTTCAACATTTAGGTTTGCTGAGTCAGACTGGTAGCGGTCAGCAAGCATACAAGAGGTCTAGTCGCATTTCCAGCTACTGTGTGACACCACAGCGGAGTCAGCTGCATGAGGTGAAATTTAAAAGCAGTGCAGGTTGCATCATATTGCACACCACAGTACAGTTCGTACTCTGTATCAAGGCTGGTATGCAGAGTGCTGTATGCAATATAGCAAATAAGTCTTAGGTTATGCAGGTTCATGCCTCTCATCTGCAGGTACGTATGCTGGCTGCTGGACATTGCGGAATTGTGGAATAATTTTGAAAACCTGAACTGCACAAATACCTTGTGCAGTTTCCTTTCTCTTATATCAATGCTGGTTTATGATTGGATTAAAGCAGCATACTAATGACATGGTACGCAGTTGTACCCAATGCAAAATTGAGTGTGTAAAGACAACCTGCCCATCGCTTTACATGCCCAGTTAAAGCAATGGATAGTTCAGTGGACAACAGGAAATACAAAAAATGGTGGCATATCTGCTTTCCTCACTGCAAATGATGTCGAAAGATGATGGTCTTCTGCTGGCCCTGATATTTCTGTATTTATTTACAGATTTCCTGTATTGCCATAGAGGCATTACGTAGGGGAAAAAACATAACCAGTAAAAAAGAATGTGTTGCACACACAGACACACACACACACACACACACATACAGATCACTAATATTATCATAGAAACATAAGCATGGCTCAACAAATACATTTTAAAGACACTTAGTACATACATTCATTTCTGAAGGGTGATGTTGCAACATATAAAAAAATATAAATCATTATCTGTTATGTTTAGTAAGTCATCTGTTAAGCTATTCCAATTCCTTATTGTTTTAGGAAAGAACAAGTAAAAAAGTGTTGCTTCTGTATTTAAAGGTAGAAATGTTTTCGTTGTTATCACAGCGAGTAGATGAGTAGTGCACTCCAAAAAAGTAGTTATAACGATTAATACCTGTGTTAGAGTTGTATATTTAGTGCAATAGTTTAAGCCTTAATTTTTGTCTATGTACACGGAGCAGATCCCATCCCAAAGTGGCCTTCATTTCAGAAACGCTGGAGTAGGGGCTGTAATTCTTTAAAACAAACCTTGCTCTCCTCTCATGAGGAATGCAATGGGGATTTTGCTGAATTCAAGTTTCCTGCATTTGCCCTGCTCTTTCGCCATGTGTTCGGACATTTTATTACTTTGGTGTCTCTTCAAGACCATTTGTAATGTGCTGATTTTTCATTTACTAGTTTAGAAACCAGTCCAACGTGTATTATAATTAAATGAATGCTCCAGATCATGGTTATGTACATATATCTTTCCTCAATTAGGCCTGAGGTTTCTTTGCTCTTTATCGAGTTGACACACATGACACCGCACCACCAGTGCTAATAGCTCGCTTGGCTTTCACCACCCAGGTGAATCGGTTTTGGCCAGGCAGTTAGTTGAATCAAGTGACAGACAGACAGACAGACAGACAGACAGACAGACAGACAAAGTTTTTTTCATGTTTAAGTAGCCCAAGGAAGACTGGCACCTTTATCAGGGGACATTAAGCATTTTCGAAACACCTAGGTCTGGCTGAGATGTACGGTAAATGAAAAGTGAACCAGTATTACTTGATCGTCTTGGACAACAGCATTCCCTACATGTTTAGTGACTCTTCGTTGGCTTTCCCTAGAAGCTGCAGTCCCTGCACTTGGCAATGAGAAATAACCTGCAGATCCCTGATAGCACTACACTGGCAATCCAATTGGGTCTGTTCTTCGCATGCCAGTACCCCTCGTTCTCCCGTGGTAGTGTGGCAGGAACCTAAAACTCGTGTAGTTTTCCCCCGCATTTGTGAATATGTTTCTACTTCTTAATAAATGCCAGTCTATTCTTTCACCTGGAAACGTCATTACCTGCAAATGTGTATTAATTTTTTTTCTGCAGTACAACATAGTGTCCACAGTCTGCTGCAAGCAATCATTGCTGAAGTGTGACATAAGGAGCTACAGGCATTCTGTTATGTGTAAAGGTATTTCTAATGTTGTGTGTGTGTTTGATTATTTGTCTAGTCATAATGCTTGTAGTGACGGCTGACAGTTCTCTAAATAACAGACCTGAGTGTATACCACAGGTAAGAATAAGCACAATTTTTTTTTATAATGTTAGCTCTCAGGCATCCCTTTTTTTAAAATCCACACATAGTGGAATGTATATGGTGCCACAAAGTAATGTGCCAGATCACAGCACTTAAATCTCATGCAGCAGGCTAAAGCTTTCTCTGGGGGGACTTATGAATCAGGCACTACGGCACGATCCCAGACTCTGGTGACCTATAACGTGCACAGCACATGTTAGTAAAATATGCACGGCAAACTAAAGGTGACACTCAAAGATGGAAATTACATTGTGAGACTGATGGCAGCTAGACAACAGTAAGCTGACCATCAACAGGGGGGAAAAAACTTACCTTTGCTTGAGTTCCACTGTGTTAAAGCACCACTTGGATACATCAGGATGAAAGTCTGATATACTTAAGGGACATTTGGCAGGCTGCTGCTAGTAGGCCACAGAGCGCTTCTCTGAACCAATGCTTCCTGTAAAATCAATTGAATAATAAGAAGCGAATCATGGAATTAAATACTATACAAGATCTACCTCACGCACTTGCAGATTAAAACTCTACATATCTCTACACATGCAGTTTTAAGGCGTAACAGTACAATATTCGCTATCCTTGTTATGATTTATCACATGGCTGTTAACCCCATGAGATTGCAGTAGTGTTCCTTGAAAATGAAAATGCACATATTCTAGCTCTTCTTCACAAAAAACATCAAAATGTGTGGCAAATACAGTGCAGCTTCTTCAAGCTTCTTCACGTAAGGTGTGCCTACAAAACATCTGTTGAATTAGGAAAATCTTAGCTGGTGGTCAAAAAAATTCCGAGGAATCCTCAGTGATCACTCAAGCGATACAAAGACAAAATCCCAGGCCTTTTGTAGTCAAAATATGACTGTAGTCTGAACACTGAACCTTTAGTGGTAGAATGGGTTCTTTGCTGCCATTGTCATTACTGTTCACATAATTCTGTAAGGTGTCCTTCTCTTACTATCACAGTATCAATTTCTAAACCCATTGCATTAATTTTAGAGTTGCAATCCCTTTTGCTTAGACATGATCGCATTGTAGGACATCATGTCATGCATGTGACAATAACTTGTGTCACATCCTTAGACCTGTATCTTTCATTAGGCAATCATCATGACCTTTCCCATAGCAGTAGTTCCTAATTTTTACTCTTTGTGAGGTATGATTTCCATGCTTTAATTATGCTTGTGGTCATTATAATGGTGTACTGCGTCAGTGTTATCTGAACCTTGTGTGGTGTAGAGACATTGACTTGTGACCCTTTTATTCACTTTTCAGTTTTTTGTCTATTTACCCACCTGCATTGTGAGGCTAATGAGCATGATGAAGCATTGCTCTCATGTTCATTATGGTTAGTAATGTCCATCTTATATTTAGACACATGGCACATATGATGTCCACACTGGTTGGCAGTGCAAGGTATTTGTGCTCTTTGATAACAGTTTACCATGGAAGACATTACAAAACTCTGCATAAATGAACTTAACAGTGTTCCTAAGGATGAACAACAAAATGGGTTGTGCTGATCTGCTTAAAAGGCCTGAAACTACAGAAGTAATGTTTTGTGGGTGCCCGACCACAAAATTGCAGGCAGTCAAACAAATGTCCTCATAGTACCAGGGCTTTGCATTGGTATGCAAGTGATAAGTTTTGGCATGTTCCAACGTTAGCAATTCCAAGGTGTATTAGTGGTAACTACAACCTAATGTTGCTACACCATCTTGAAGAAACATAAAAGTGCACAGAACACACGGACGAGGAGAGGCACAAAAAAATACACATGCAGGCGCTACTTCCAACACCCTTTGTCATTGCAATACCCGTGCTACTTATACACCACCTAATCTGCCATATCCTGTGCACATAAGTCTGAGGTCATCAAAACTTGACACAATCCAAAACAGTGTTGTCATACTCAGATAATCAAATTCTTGTTTTTGTCACTGCAATTTATGGCTTGCTCAAACACATTTCACCCACCTTTACAATCTCTTGTGCCTGGATAATCTCCCTTGTTAGCTAATTTCTGTTCCGGCGCACTGTTCTACACATGTTAAACAATGGAACACAACCACACTCCTTACAATGCATTGCAATAAAACCACCAGCCATGTTCTTGACATTAGAACTGTACTCACTTATGCACTCACTAAGCCTACAGCCGGTTTAGACAACATAGCTGCGCCCACATGTCAACGGTAGGCAATAAACAACACATTCAGCGCATTCCACAAACCTGTTGTCTTTTGTGCAGTTCTTTCCACTGCCATGATTCCTGTGTGCGTTTGGAGTTGTGACCTTTCCAGCTTGTTTGGTGCTGACAAAACTACATGCATGTTTGCTCGCTGAGCAATTTTTTTTTAAATTGTGGGAGGCCTTGTGTATGTAAGGTAACACACTTACGCGACTGCTTTGCTGTTGTTTGACCAACAACTTTTTTCAAGTCTCGAGATACGCTCAGCCACAGAGACTACTAAAATCTGGGGATAGGCAGCATCAGTCAGTCTCATTTTTGTTGGCCGTAGCCACTGAGACTTCACTAGTCTCTGTGGTTGGGCGTATCTTGAGACATGAAAGGTTGGTCAAACACCAGCCAAACAGTTTGAGCGAGGGAGTCACATAAGTGTGTTACCTTACATATACAAGGCCTCCCACAATTTGAAAAAAAAATTCTGAGCGAGCAAACGTGCACATAGTCTTGTCAGCACCAAGCAAGCTGAAAAGGCTGTCCAAGGTCACGGCTCCAAACCCACACAGCAATCGTGGCTGCAGAAAGAACCGCACAAAAGATGAGAGCTTTGTGGAACGTTCTGAATGTGTTGTATATTGCTCACCATCGACACATCATCACATCCATGTAGGCCAAACCGGCCGTTGCCTTAATCAGCGCTTCAGTGAGCAGAGTGATAATGTCAACATGGCAGCTGATTTTAGGCAATGCATTGTAAGGAATGCGGTTCTGTTCTGTTTAACACATGTAGAATGGTGCTCTGGAACAGAAATTAGCTAACGAGGGAGACTATCGAGGCACAAGAGATTGTAAAGGTGGGTGAAATGTGTATGAGCAAGCCATAAATTGCAGTGACAAAAACAAGAATTTGATTATCTTAGTATGACAACACCGTTCTGAATTGTGTCAAGTTTTGGTGAAATCAGACTTATGCACACAGGATATGGCAGATTAGGTGGTGTATAAGTAACACCGGCATCGCAGCGATAAAGGTTATTGGAAGTAGCACCTGCATGTGTGTTTTTCTTTTCTTTTTTTGTGCCTCTCCTCATCTGTGTGTTCTGCATGCTTTTACATTTATTCAAGTTAGTTAGCCTTGCACCTTTTTTCCTGCTTTGCTTTACATTTTGGACGAAGAAAGAAAGAGCTACAGATAAGTACTGGAAACTACATATGAATGTTGCAAGTGGGAGTTGAATGTGGCTAATGGATCCACACTTTTTCATGGTCCCCAAGCACCAATCAATGTGTGCTTTGAAATCAAAATCATGTGGAATAAAGCTGGAAGGCAAGATGAACCACTTGAGATTACTTGTGCTGTACAAAATTTAACGCATGATTAAAAAGGGTCGTGAAATGTTTTCTGGAATTTTTTTTTCTATGTATAATTTGGAATCCTGTCTCTCCAATATATGACATACACAGTTTCCTTGCATCACGTGTGGATTTAGAATGATAAAAACACAGTTTCGATTTGCCCAGCGCACATGCCCCTCAACGCTACAGCTGACGTCATGTTAGTCAGCACCACAGCCTCATAGATTGGGGCACCTTTGGGGTCAATGGGAAAACAAACAGTGCTCCAGCCTAGTCATCATACGACGGTACCACATGGGGCTCAAGTATTTTCTTACTTTCTAGTGTTCATATGGATCCATTATATCACAGCAAACAATATGTATGCCTTCAGTGATGTCAATGAATTAGCCCATGCCGGCCTGTGGTCGTTTCAGCATTGCAAAAGACTAGGATTTCAAATGGGTGTTATTAAAATGTACACTGAATGTTGCACCAAGATATTTTGGAATTGGCACGTTCAATGCTCACTGAGGCACTGAAATTAGAACAAGGCAGCTCTGCATTCTTTTCATGGCCCCTTCAGGATCATTAGCAGTGGTGGAACAGGCATGCCATCATTCAGGATACATTTTGGTTTAAGCAAGAACCTGCTTTCACACAACAGAACACATTTTAGGAAGGAGTGTAAAATATGGATTTGCACAGCATATTAGGTGAAATATTTAATATTTACAGAACTACAATACGTCATATTACAGTTATATCAAAAATTGATGAACAAATCGCAAGGTACGATTTAAAACAGGGAATGTCGCGGGAGCCAACGTTTCGACAAGCGGACTTGTCTTCGTCAGGGCGGCAACTGCCTTCTCCAGCGTTCGTTTATGTACGCCTTTGTACACCCTCCCCCGTCCTCAGAAAGAGAGGAGGAGAAGAGCAACACGTGCGAACATACACACACACACAAAAAAAGGGGGGGGGGGGGGGTTGGGTGCAAGGGTATTTGGGTGACAGGTGTTAGCGTGACTACTATAAATGGCAAGAGCGAAAGTTTCTAGAGAATCCGCCCTTTGTACATATCTTGCACATGCATTGTGTGCACAGGGCTAGAAAGCAGGGTGGAAAAAAGGAAACACACGCTCGGAACAGAAGTTACTCCTATGTCATGTGTCCCCCTCCTCCACCCCGTACCACCTGCCCCGCACCAACAATGCATTTCATGGAAAGCATGGGGCTAAAAAAAGGTAACTACACTGTTTAACGTCCTTGTTCTCCTGGAACCGGATGGGGGCTCAGCACCTGAAAGTAGACTTTCTGGGAGAAACATTGTTAGCTTGTGCATACCTCAACCTTTTGTCGTCTTTGTTAACACTCTTCCGTATCTAATGGACTCAAGAGTTCCTTTTGAAAGGTTTATGCCTGTAGGTTGGAGAGTATTGAACCTGTATATGAGATACGATTCCCTGTATTTTCTGTCCCTCGGCGAGCGGAAGTTTCCTTGGAGTATGTAGAGTTTCAGTTCATCGAAATTATGACCTGTCATATTAAAATGCTGCGCCACTGCCTTCGGCAGGTTATTCGCGGTGTCCGCGCGGTGCCCGTTTAATCTAACATTGATTGGTTGACCAGTTTCGCCGACGTACTGCTTGTGACAGAGTGAACATTCCAACATGTAAATAACGTTCGAACTAGTGCAAGTGAAACTTGATTTTACATGATGGACATAGTCACTTCCCGTGCTTTTAACTTTAAGATCATTTTGAATAAAAGCACGGGAAGTGACTATGTCCATCATGTAAAATCAAGTTTCACTTGCACTAGTTCGAACGTTATTTACATGTTGGAATGTTCACTCTGTCACAAGCAGTACGTCGGCGAAACTGGTCAACCAATCAATGTTAGATTAAACGGGCACCGCGCGGACACCGCGAATAACCTGCCGAAGGCAGTGGCGCAGCATTTTAATATGACAGGTCATAATTTCGATGAACTGAAACTCTACATACTCCAAGGAAACTTCCGCTCGCCGAGGGACAGAAAATACAGGGAATCGTATCTCATATACAGGTTCAATACTCTCCAACCTACAGGCATAAACCTTTCAAAAGGAACTCTTGAGTCCATTAGATACGGAAGAGTGTTAACAAAGACGACAAAAGGTTGAGGTATGCACAAGCTAACAATGTTTCTCCCAGAAAGTCTACTTTCAGGTGCTGAGCCCGCATCCAGTTCCAGGAGAACAAGGACGTTAAACAGTGTAGTTACCTTTTTTTAGCCCCATGCTTTCCATGAAATGCATTGTTGGTGCGGGGCAGGTGGTACGGGGTGGAGGAGGGGGACACATGACATAGGAGTAACTTCTGTTCCGAGCGTGTGTTTCCTTTTTTCCACCCTGCTTTCTAGCCCTGTGCACACAATGCATGTGCAAGATATGTACAAAGGGCGGATTCTCTAGAAACTTTCGCTCTTGCCATTTATAGTAGTCACGCTAACACCTGTCACCCAAATACCCTTGCACCCAACCCCCCCCCCCCCCCTTTTTTTGTGTGTGTGTGTATGTTCGCACGTGTTGCTCTTCTCCTCCTCTCTTTCTGAGGACGGGGGAGGGTGTACAAAGGCGTACATAAACGAACGCTGGAGAAGGCAGTTGCCGCCCTGACGAAGACAAGTCCGCTTGTCGAAACGTTGGCTCCCGCGACATTCCCTGTTTTAAATCGTACCTTGCGATTTGTTCATCAATTCAAGCATCCATCTTCCCCTGAGCTTCTCTTCTAGTTTAGTTATATCAAAAAGGTACTCTAAGCAAAAGTTGTCATTGTAGCTGCATCGTTCAACATTATTAGCTTGCGCTTATCCTGTTGTAGGGCTGCTTTTACAATCTCGCCTTGTGGCATGGTTGCATGTTTGCTGTGCCTTGAACTATCTAACATAAACACAAGGACGGGGAACAAAAACATGCAAATGAAAGCAATGCCATATACATCTAAACAAAGCTTACATTGAAGACATCAAGAGGTTTCTTGAAACATGCAGAGCTTCCCCTTGATAACTGCACATGAAGTCATGCAAGAGCTCCTTAAACTGCAGCCAAAAGACCTGCCCTTGCAACAATGGACGGTTGCAATGGATGTATACTCTAACAGCAACTTGAGAGGAAGTAGTTTCTAACCTTAGCTCTCTCTTTTGTCTACAATAGCCAGCAGTCAAGTGCTCTGATGTGGCAGTGTCGACAACTATGCTGAACAATGTGCAACAAAACATTAAATGAAGCTACTTTTTCACTACAAAAGTTCCTTTAGCGGGCTCACCACCACAGTAGTGGTAGAAAAAGAATTGCACAGTGGAAGGAAATTTCAACTTGCGCTTGTCCCTGTACCCGCCCTTGTGAATGTTTTTTTTGCGCAACCTTTTTGTTTCAAAAATTTGAACTACATACATCAGAGAGAAATGCAGCTGAAAATAGCAGCAGCAAACAGGGTAGATTTTAGTGGCCACATTCATATATATGATCACTCAATTTATCAAGGTGATGACTACGTTGTGCTTTAGGTTTATCGTTAGTTTTACAAACCAAGGAGCTTTTGTAACATTCGGGCATAAGCTTCATGTAATATTTCTCCAGAATTCTCTTTGTACAGTGGCACAAACGACCACTATCGACATAATTCGGTGGAGCAGTTAGCCATTTTACAGGTGCATCAGTAACTGACAAGTTCAGGAATTTATACACACACCCCTAACACACTCTCAGTTAGATCCCCATGCACCCCGAAAACTTTCTGGATAACCAATGACTTGGTATCCCCCCCCCCCCCTGCACTATTGTTATAATTGCACCATAGTAACCCCCCCCCCACCAATTGAAATTCTGGATAAACCCGTAACAAGCACAATGGTTTGTGTGATATGTAAAAGTCCTAAAAACCTATAAATGCCTTGGTTATTAAATGCAAGCTAGCAGCTAAATCACGTGTGTAAAGTTGTTACCTTTGCACTGGTTGAGCTGTACATACCTTTCTAGTCTACTTGCTGCGTAACATTGATCATTGTTTTGGCAGTGACCATTTCCTCGTTGATGCGACCTCCACGTCATATCTGCGACAGATGCACGAGTTTATTCCTGTGATTATAAAGAAGATTTTAGCATTCAGCACCTGAAGTATACTACTCGTAAGCAACTAAACTAACTCTTAGCATGTTTTTTTTTTTTCAAAGCTTTTTCTATGCCTGCACTAACTCCTTGGGTGAGCATTTGTTGGTAAACTCTTTATCGAGCTCTTTTATGTTTTGCACTTTCAAACAAAAGCTAACGTCTTAATGATTAAATTAAATGAATAATTGAACATTGTTTACTGCAATAAGGACAAAACAATGTTTTGCACATGCTCACAAGTATACCTTCCTAATTCCGTACTTCATTAAGCTGACACATCCTTGGAATGATGCAAACAATGCACCCACCTGAGCTTTCTCAGACCAACGATGTACAAAACGAAACTTCTGAATAATTTTGGTTTAACCAACTTCTGTGGGCGTAGGGCAGCTAGTTCACGCGAGCAAGATCTTCGGTGGTGATCACACACCCAAGCAGATATATTTTATTTTCAATGAATCGGCGGAATTTTCAAGCCATTAGACCAGAACAATTATAAGTGCCTCGTCGAGCCGATCCTATATAACATGCTGCAGAGTTCCGTCAGTACTGCTGCTCCGTTGCCAGTGAAGGAACAGTAACGATGTGAATCGGTTTTAGGAACAGAAAGTGTTGTATATAAAACAGAATTTTACACGTAGAGATTTCACAAAAAGAGCTTCTAAGTTCTTTTCTAAGGACGATTCTTTGCTCGGGCCGCTCCCTCATCGGTGCGCGGTTTCCGCTCGACACCGCGGTGAGACGCACTTTGACCCGACGGTAAACGAGAGATGGAAGCGCAGCCAGATCTCACAATATACGTGTGTAGATTGTGTCGTATTTCGGCGCCGCAGCGCACCTGGTCAATAAACAGATGTTCGCGGACCACCACCATCACAAAAGGAGGAACACACACACGGAGCGACCGTGCTTCAGTTCCGACAGCGGTTCTGACAAGCCGAAACGCACGCCGACACAACCGCTCACCTGGCCACGCGTATGCGAGAAATATTTTGTGCACGGCCACTGCTCTAGTATCCTCTTATAAAGAAACAAAGTAATTTTTTATCTCGTGCTACCGTTTCAACACAAACAAAACTGTACCCTCCTCTACACAATGTCTACTTTCGAGTATTCTTAAGCATATGGTTTAAAACAATTGACATATCATCCGCTCTGCGAAGCCAATAAGCGCGAAGTGAAAACCCAACGAAAAGAACCGCTGAAGTTCCAAGTCGTGGCCGGAGGTGCCTGCAGCATTTAAAGTTATGATTCACACTGCTGGCCTTATAAGTGTAGTACATCGTTACAAATCGTCTACATGTAATACACGCTGCACCTAATAGAGAGTTTTAGTGCAGCTTAAGTTGCGCCCCGCTAAACGCTAAAATTTAGCGGGGTCAGACTGCGCATGCGTCCGCACGCTATTCCAGCTTTGCGTTTAGCGATCGCTCGCTATTTTCCGAATTTAGCGGAGACGCAAAACGCTCGCTAAGTTTGTTGGTTTGTTTAGCGCAAAGAACATGGCGGCTCCCTACAACCAGCCTACAACTGACGGCTGCCCGTTTCGCATTTATCGTGTCGTCTTGCTGCGTTGTGGGACTAGCTGATTCACAATAAATCGTGTTGCTGGTTTTCGCTTCGACAAGACAACAATCTTTTCGCTGTGGATTCTAGTTTGACCACATTACACATGAACAACGAAAGCGAAACTCTGCCTCGTCACACTACAGCAACACATGTGCAATTATTATTGCACGATGTTCTTTTTAATAAATCTTTTTGCGCTTGCGTTGCTTTTTAAGTTACTAACAACGGCCGACGGTTTTGACGCTTTCACTGTTCGCGTTTAGATGGCGCAGCGAAGGTTTGCGTGCCTTGCGTTTTGCGGCGCGTCGTCGTCTCGCGCTATACTAAAGAGCTATGGAACGCTATTCGCCTGGTGTGCGACCGATGGCGGCGCTGCGAACGGCGCCTGTATGACGTCAGAGCGGGGATTCGCGCGCTTTCGTCTGCTACGTAGGCCCAGCGCCGTGTTGAAGCCACCGTTGCGGTAAATCTCAACCAAAAAGCAGTTCAGTTGGTTATCTCGCGTATGGTGGCTACTGACGCTGTTCGAACAACCATGGGTCTGCTTTTAACGTTCATTTAGAACTACGGCTCTTTGTTTTTTAGAACTGCGGCCGCTTGTCACCGCGGCGAGTGCTGCGCAATGGTGAAGTACTGCTCTGTGCCTCAGTACTTCGTCCGCTCGTGAAAGAGGCGTTAGCTTTCACAACTATCCTAAGGACCCAAAGCTGAAGAAGAAGTGGATGGTCAAGCTCAGAATGGGAAAGCGCCCCACGCCTTCATCGACCGTGTGCAGCAAACACTTCGCGGACAGTGACTTCTGCTACCCACAGTACGCGCCACTCTTCGGTAAGTTTGTGACCGTGTTTAAGCGCCTCGCCAATACTTAAGCCGTTTATTGCACGCAGGCTATAAGCATAGGCGACTTACACCAGGTGCGGTGCCGTCCCACAACCTGCCGCGAAGGCCCCTAGACAAGGAGCCGACGACGCGGCCTCCGAATCGCCTCGCGGGTAAGCGCGCCTCGTGAGCTCAGCTGAGCGGCGCAGGACATATGAGACTACGGCTGCGTCTGGATGGTGTACATACATATTTTACCTACGAAGCCAAGCGCGCGCCTAGAGGACTGCTAATCATAAATTCATAACCTGTTGCCGCTGTTCAGTGCACATTCTCTAAAATTTTCACTTGAGGCAGCATGCGGACACTTTTTTTAAAGCGGAGCTCTTTAAGCTTTTCGTTAGGCTGCGTGGCGTGAAACTCGACCCAGCTTGCCTTTGCCACGTTAATCTCTGTGGCCTTGTGAGTGGCATAATCAGCGATTAACTATTTGCAGGCCCGTAGCCCGTGGTGGGGGGGCTAGGGGCGACGGTGATGCGACCGCCGTTGACGGCCTCGACTGCGCATTCAACAACGTGGCCTGCGTCGTACACCGCCTCGCTCTCGATGAGACACCGCGACGTTTCGCAAGCTTTATCTACATACTTGTAGATGCTCGAGAACGGCACGCTTACTGTAATATCGAAAGAAACACCCAAACTAATTAGTATCGTACGGCGGAAACAAGATAACGAGCGCGAACACTCACACATAGTTTCACTTTCTTACCAGCAATGCGGTCGGTGGCATCGGCGCACTCGTCGGCCATCCGGGGGATTTCTTGGCCCTGTCGATTGGGCCGCAACTAAAACAAGTTCAAGATTACACTCGAAAACAATCGTTGCAGGCGTTAGTTGACCGTCGCGAGGCAGTTCGTTCGACAAAGTTCTCGCCTGAAGCAGACGATACGCGTACAGGAGCAGCGGCTGCTGCAGCGCGGTTGAAATCGGAGTCCCCGCTCTGACGTCACACGCGAGAGGGCGCCACTCCAAGATCTCGAGGCCAATCGAATAGCACTCCGCAAAAATTTAGCGAGCGTGACTCGCAAGCGCTAACGCAAAAATTTTCCGCAATACTAAATCTACCTAATATTGTGCGAAAACTGAGGATCCTTTGGCAGTCCCCGGGCCGTAATATAGTTCCCTCGTACGTCTATATAGCACTATGCTCTAACGATCACGAACATTCTATTCCACACTTCGCTGAACATGCACAAAACATTGCGTAATACATAACTACCAAATGAATAACGACCGCAAAGTGAACACCTAGTGCTCAATCGCGAACCATAAGAATGGTGCGCGTCGAAATCACTCCGCGATTTTCTATCAGAACACCTTGTTTCATCTACAATCATGCACAATACTACGACAACGGCACGAATTGTTCTAATTATAGCTGCGCAGTGCGGGGATCGAAGCGCAACGGCAAATAAGAAGGCTATCTTTACACACTTCCCTGCCTTTTTTTCGGTGCGTCATACATAGGACTATGCAGCAACTCCAACAGTTCTAGCGACCGCAGTGGTTAGCACAAGGCGAACAGGATGAAAAATCAATCACTCACCTCGAGGATTCTGAGAAAAAGAACAGAGACCGCCACTAAACAGCAGCAGCACAGTTGACGGTACATCCACCAGCGAGCAGACACTTAGGCCACGCCACGACTGAAGCGACTGAAGTTCACGTTGGCGCGTGCACGCTGCCCCGGGCTGTGGCGGGGGGGCGCCCTCTGTTCACGCTTGTTGATATACAAGGTGAACCGCTGACGGACGGTGTGGAATGCTCTTCTCGTGAAGCGGTTGAGTAAAACTGACAATGTTAATTGCTGCTGCAGGTCAATCAGCAGAATTGTGCGTGCAACCATACATTTCGATGCACAGTGGAAAACTGTGAGATTATAGCACATATCCGTATTGTTCTAATGAACCTGGTTCCGTTCTGCGCTGTGAAGGAGGGAGCGTCCTTCTTTCGATTTAGTGAGCCATTTATTTTGCTTCTACGTAGGTAGCGTGCATGCTTTGAAACAACGCATAGGTGTACTTTTTTTCCTACGGTCGGACCGATCATTTTCTGCTGGAAAATCACGGAATTTTTTTACAGTGTACTTTTTTCACTCTGACGT
>JABSTT010002692.1:0-49446 GCA_013339685.2 Hyalomma asiaticum | reverse complement strand
TGATCTTCCTTTTTGAATTCGCATTATTTTTGCCCATGACGAAGCGTCAAAAAACGCTGAATTTTGGGGCAATTTTTGCAATAACATTGGGTCTCTCATGAGAAGTATAATTACAGTTCCGACATTACAGCTTCCTATACGTAGGGATAAGAGTAGTGCGGGAACCGTTAGAGCAAGCACCTTTTGGATAAATAGCGACAAGTTTGACAAACATCGCATTTTTACCCATTTTACGTCATCATTTTTGCAGTCCAACGGTACCAGTGAAAACATGATCTATGATTAATTCTGTAGTACTGTCTGTGGGTACTTCTTCTAAAACGGTACTTTTGCTCTGCGCAACGTTTATCTTTGTTCCTCTGTCGCCGAACAGCAGTTCGGCGCCTGACTGGTGTGTAGCGCCCTTTCGCCGTCGCCCAAAGCACTTTGCTCTGCTTACTGCAAGTCATGCAACTCTCGGATACAGAATTTAGTGATCCGGCTTGATACAACGTCGTGCTAAAACGCCAATAGCACGAAAACGATGAACCACTGGATGTGGCATCCAACATGCCACGTATCCGAATGCATTAGTACCGTGAAAAACAAATTCATAACTTTGTTCGGAACTGCTTAAGATGAGGTGAAGTGTGTCACCGATCCAGAGCTGCAAGACACGGGACGCAATCGCCGAAAAGATTTCCAAGAACCGACATATCACTTTGCTTTTTACGCTGGTTGTACAGATGCGAGCTAAACAGCGTAAGAAAGCTTAATTTCTGCGGTTTCCAACCACGCCTAGTATCATTGCCTAAAGTGAAGCATTAACTAATGGAAGTGAAAACGGAGGGCGCGGAAACTGTTCTTGGCATCCTACCTCCCGTAAAATACTCTGTTCCCAGCAAACCGACTCCTTAGAAGAGAATGAAATTTGCTGCAACTTCAAACGAAATGCCATGCAAACAGTCAATGAAGAGATAGTGCGTGTCTAGTGAAAATTACCAAAATAACAGTAGCGGATGCAGCAGCAGCAGCAGCAGCAGCAGCAGCAGCAGCACCACCACCACCACCACCAACAACAACAACAACAACAACAACATAATAATAATAATAATAATAATAATAATAATCGAGACGAGGATCAGTTCATTTAATATCTGCTAGAAGGGATAGTTACAAAGCAGTTAATTTATGGCGTCGATAATTGAACCGACCACGCCAAAACTTCGTCACACAGAAACAACAACAGTAACGACGACAACAACAACAAAAAAGACCGATTGCCAACATGGTTAAGTTGGTTGTAAACTTGTGGTAAAGTTCTTGTTTACGCTCCTTTCTTATGCCGCGTCAATATTCTTACCTCCTCGATATAAAACCGTATTCACAACTCTTACTCATCTAGATTTCGGATAAGTGAGCATTTGAAATGACTAATACACACGTCATTTCGCTCAAGCGGCAAACAACCTAAGCTTTAAGTTCCTCTAGCGCCTATTTTCGGTTTTGTACGAGATAAATGTGCGCTTCACGGCACGAAATACATTCATGGAGAGTGCTTGATTTGGAAAACAACTGTCTGACGTTTATGAGGGATGTGTAGGTGTCGTGATGTCTGCGGGTTAAACATACAGCCTAAAAATGAACCCCAAGCCAGAGATTCGAATCTACGTTGTTTTATCGTTTCACATAAGGCGTTTGAAAAATAAATAAATAGAAATTAGCGTTGACACTGCAAAAATGACATACAAAGCACGATCGAAGTTCAGAAGTCAGCAGGTTTCACAGTACAAGGACAGGAAGCCGTCCCAGCCCCGTGACGCAGCAGCAGTAGCTGCCGGGTGCTGCTGCTGTTTCTACTGCTGCCAAGTGTCCTTTGGAAAGCTGAACCACTATCTCCTGCTGTAAGCATCCTGGCTCTTAGCTGCCAAGGAAATACCCGACGCACTGCAGAATTAACACGGGTGCATGTTGGAAGGCAGCTTGGCAGCTCAGAGTCTCCACAGCTGGATGCTTGGTGGCGCAGGAAGCAGATGTAAATACGCTGGAAGCACCGAGTCCCATGATCACGTGCAGCTGTTCGTGCACCTGGCCGAACGCCTGTTTCAGACGTTCGACCAGTGGCAGGGCCTCGGTGATGTCCAGCATTCGAGAACCGTGAAGCTTCCATGTAGGTGCTTGCTGGTGTATGTCGCGGCGGGCCGTATCCTGCATAGGGCGCGTTGTCAGCGGTGCAGTGGTTGTGGCCTTCGCTCGGTGACTCGACATATCCGAATCCAGAAGCACGTCGTTTCTTGTCTTAGTCTTCTTCTTCTGGTCGCGCGATGTTACAGGCCGTAAGTGAGGAGGAAGGTTCCACTGCGCCCAGGTGGAGAACGCGGCCCCCATCTTCATCTGCTGGTCTTTGCTATCAGTGGCACCGATGAATGCGGCAAACTGCATTACCTTAGGTTGCAGTGTTGTGTCAGCTTCCCAAGGATACTGGGATCGAGGTCCTTTTAGTTGCCGAGCCAGAATTCGGCGACTCTGGATGGGATGCTGCACAGTGGGACACAGCGCTAGTGCTCGAGCTTCTTCTAACTGGTCACCATGAGGTTTCGAACATTCTCCGCCCTCGTACACCTCTTCAGCGGCTCTGGAATCGCCGAGAAGCCTTGCTACATACCGGTGGTCAGGCGACGCGGACTTCGTCATTCCGATGCTGGGGAGGGGCACTGTAGCAACGACTGCGTCCGAGGTAGCTCGTCAGGGAGGCCTTCTTGCCCAACGGTTGCTGCTTGTACGAAGAATGCCGATGATGATGATGATGATGATGATGATGATGATGACCACGACGACGATGATGATCCTCTATTAAGGAGCCGCTGGAATGGGCGAGGCCGCACTACACGAGGACACGCGACCTACAATTCTGTCTCGTCGTTCAGTTGCGTGCTTTATTCTGCAGTAAAGAAAATGAAGAATCTCCGCAAATTGTTAGTCAATCATGGGCTTGCGGGATCTACAAACAAGACTTCGCGTTGCATTATAGCAACGGTTCTTTCTAACGAGACATTTCTATTATTCTCGCGATCAGAACGTAACGCCGAGATTGATGCTCATTTTGACTTCACCACCACCTTGCGGAATTTTGCAGAACTCATGTGTTATATTCTATGCCGTTGCTTCGAAAGAGCCAGCGCGGATGATGATGATGATGATGACGATGATGATGATGATGATCCTATGTTTATGGCGCTCACCCCACGAGAAGGATAGGCCAAGAATCAAGCGGCAGTAGTGATAATCAGTCAGGGATTAATTAAGAGGTACAGAGCCAAAAAGTTTAAAAAAAGCAAAAAAGAAAGAAAGAAAGAACATAAAGCTTTGGTAGTCAGCCAGCGCGTATGTTGCCACCTTGTCAGTGATTTCTTTTTGGGACACCAAGCCCTTCCAACCTAGGCACAGGTTCGAACTGTCGCAGTATACCTGCTGGTGATCGGTGTCGCAGATGAAGAGCTTCGAAGGGCTGAGCAGATTTTTTTCCTCAAGTATACAATACGGCAGTACCCGAAATCGCTTCGTTGCACCGGCTCTTCAACACTGTCAACTACGTGCAGGAAAAAAAGAAAAAGAGCGTTCCTCTGTTGAATACCGATATCGAAATGTAACCCTTGCGGAGATCGAAGAGGCGACTTTACTAAGTTGTCATAACGTATACAGACGTTGCGTATATGTGATTATGTTTATGTGTATGCAGATAGAATTTCTAGCCATACGCCATGTCTTCTGTCTTGCTTTTGTGGTGTCCAAATTTGCGCCTTTCTTACAGAAATGTTTCACCAACAACCCTTTGAGAAGTACTTCTTGCTATACACTACACGGGGCACGAATGTTTAACATCGATCCGCACTGTTCGCGTGCGATTTACGTGCGCTGCGTTGGTCCGCACCTGCGTCATTGTGCGAATCTCAAGCAAGGTACTCACCGTTACCCTGCGTGCGGTTCTAGCCCTACATATCGCGACGTGCTTGGAAATTGCGTCACGGCTCATTGTCAGCCCGCTCGTGTATTTGTTTAAACGCTGTATCCTCATCAGAAATGTACCTGGAGTTATCTGTTGAACCGACAGCAATAATATTGAAGAGACAGCAGAATCATATTGAACAGACAGCAACAAAAGCATCTCGAGCCACCGGAATTCGGAAAAGAACCAGTAATTGTCGGTGGGGAATGTGAAGACTCTAATGATTTACTGTATGTGCATCCGCCTTTCAATGAAGTTTGAATGAGCCTAATTTTCCGGTGCTCCTGCTTGGAAGCTACGTCCGTTAGCGTTTCTGGAACGGGAGGCGCTCTGCTTGTGCCTTGGGCTACCAGAAGTTTGTAGCTAATGCAGTCTTATATAAGGAATCCCGAATTCCTTTTTGTTGGAACCAGATTACTTCAACGGTCCAAACTGTATTAACGATGTATGAATCTACACTAAGACGAGACCAGTATATATTTATTATACAAGCAGATTTATTTTTTCGTGTTTCTAGGCCCCGAAGTTACGTACCACAGGTGGTTGTCACACAAAAACTGCTAGACCCGCTTTACATAGTCCTCACAGACGTAGCCATAAGTGATAACAGTTCTAATTCATTAGAAATTTCATTTGACAACATATTCCCCAATAAGGCCAACCAACTTCAGTGGTGTATCCTTAATGGACTTCTACAGGATCACTTGAATCAAATAGGCACTAAAGTTATCATAGCAACGGATGATTCGCAGAGTAAGGAAAAGGCAGGAGCAGAATTCTATTCCTCAGAACTAGACTGGTGTTTCCCTGTTATACTGCCGGATTACCCCCCAGTATTTGTGGCAGAATTCTTGGCGGCTATATTGGCTTTGCGCAAGCTTCACTCCTCCATGACTACTGCGGTAATTGGTACAGACTTGTTAGCGTTGTGTACTTCATTAACTACTCCAGGTCTGTCGGACATTCTAAGAACTTTAAGCACTTTGGTTCGAAATCATTTGCAAAAACTACGGTTAGTTTGGGTGCCTGGTCACAAAGGATTGGTCATAAACGAATTGGCAGACACTTTGGCTAAGACTTCCACTGCAAGTACTGTTCCTTCTCTCGTTCCAAATACGGCGTTACCGGGGACAAATTCAGAAAGTACGCCTTATTGATGTCGACACCCTGTGTGATTTAGAGCACTGACAATACCCTTGGAGCAGGTCATTTTGCCAAACAAAATAAATCGAAACAATCTTGACAAGGTTGTGATGTAAAATACTGACGTTGAATTTCTACATGCACCGAGCTGGTCTTGCGGTCTCTCCTTCATGCGCTTTTTGCAACGAGCCAGAAACAATCGAAAACTTTTTGCTGGAATGCAGGAGCTTTACCTCCCGTAGGAAAAACACTACCGAAATGGCATTGCGAATTCTGGGCATTCCATTATCAAGCATTGTACTTGTTTCATTCGGGTCTTCCGTGCTGGGGCATTTGAACAGGAATATGTGCCTTGCTCTACAAAACTTCATTACGGATTCTAATCGACTAGCTTGTTCAGTTATGAGATCTTAATTACTTAATCCATTATTCGCTATACCACTGATTGATTGTTATTTTATTAAGTTATTTCGTATCAAAAGACTACGTTTGTAACATTTAAATTCACATCAAATCATGAATAAACCTTTCAGGTAGCATAACTTACTAAATTATACCCAAATCCGATTGAGTCTTGGTTAATCCCCCCAAGTGGGTAGATGCCAAATGTGAAGGAGCATCATCATCATCATCATCATCATCATCATTTCACGATGACAAAGAATTTGTGGCTGCGTGCTCTCGTGCAATTCGCGTTCCATCATCGATTCGCCATTTTTCGGCAGCACTGCCCTGGGAAGAAATTCCTTTCTCGTTAACAGGCATCGGACGCAATCAATACCAGCGTGACTCGACATCGGAATCTCCAGTGATTCTGCAGCGCCTCATCACCGCACGATATCAAGACTTTTCCACATTGCCAGAGCCGTGGCGGAGATGCGAGAGGAACCAGAAAGTTCGACACGTCTTTGCAACCACCCAGGTGACCCTCGAGCGTTTGTGCTTCGTCCTACAAGCCATTTATGTGCACCCCTTCAGAACCACGGAAGGCCATTTCCGTCAGCTCATCTACAAGCTCACGGAAAACAACTAGCTACAAGGATCCACTTTGCCACGATTGATGCCACTGCCAATGATATTCCGCAGCTGTGGGTGTTTCACCTGAAGTGGGTTGGACGGCCTTCTTCACATCCAGGACGGCATTTTTCCGCGCATCACCACTACAATGAAGAACGGAAGAGGATGCTTCTCGTTTTGGAGCCATCGGCTGCCCAAACCAAGGGTCCAACAAACACTAGGGTCCTCGCGACGCGGTGTGTGCAGTTGTCGATTTCCCGCGACTTGCACCCAGAAGTGGCTTGTCGGGAGTTTTTCTGTGCTAGGATGACCAAAGAACACCAGTGGATGCTGTTCCCTTCCGGTTCCTTACGGTCTCCCATCGCCCTGCACGAACGCTCCAGGTTTCCTGGCGTCGAGGATGCGCGAGCCCAGAATCATGGCGCTGTCGAGGCCCTCCCAGCGGTTGATCTTCTGGACCAGGCGTCTGGACAGCATGCACGAGCATATCTTCCCGGTCTTGGGCGTCGTTCATCGTAAATAGTTGCTTCAAAGCAGTGATCTCGGCTTCGTGCAGCCAACAGCGGCAGCAGTCATTTCGAGTTGCGATGTAACTTGAGCCACTGCTCGTAATGCCGAGAATCGAGGTCTTTCGTGGTGGCATCCAAGCGCCCGGCTGTTTGTTACTGCAGCGAATGGATCAGTTTCGAGAAGTGGGCGCTCCAGCGTTTCTGTGGTGTTTGGCAGCGTGTGGCTTACTCAGCTGCTTTTCGAAACTGGCTCGGATGACCGTCGCAGTGTTCCAGACATTCTGGCTGTTGATGCACGTGGGCATATTTTACTGAATCGCCACGTTGACGCGAATTTGGACGTAGCTATTAATTGGTTTATCTCATTGAATAAAATACTTTCGATTCAGCGCGTAGGTGTCCACGGTATTTTTTTTCCGCGAAGCATTACCCGAGTGCCCGTGGCCTAGCTGTATACCATTTGTGTATATATTCTCTTTTCGTATCTGCTTTGGAGTTGCATTTTTTAAATAGTTCAGTTTTTTCAACCCGATAATACATGACAAAATGAAATGGCGTGAAAGCCTGTTGCACCCTTGTTTCATTTTCTTCCCTATTGTGCATAATCGTAGGTAATTTGCTCACCCGGCTTGTGCTTCATGTCGAGAGTATTTATAAATAAATAAATAAATAAATAAATAAATAAATACCCCACCAGCCATAATACATGAATGAGGTTGACGCGGAGTTGTCAGGTGCCGTGAGTAAACAAGCAAATATTAAACCTAGATGAACGCCTTCAGAAACCGCCCGGAAATTTCGGAATAACCAACGAAAAAGCGCGAGTCCAACAAATGTCTAGGCTCATTCTTGAGAATTGTTTATTACATTAAAAAAGTGTAAAATAAGAAGGGAGCGCGAGCGAATAATTTGATTGAGTCTACATATGACGGGATGGAGGGCGAGAATACACGATTGAACAAATGGTGTCCTGTTGAGCGGAACCCTACAGTTTGCTTGAATGGAAGAGATGCATAACATCTGCGGTCGATTCAAAGTCTCGGCAGCCGACGCCTCCAAGCACAAGGACATGGCGAGTGTGCAGGATGCACTGTTGATTCTTTTTCTGTGGCGCGACTTGACCAGGTTCTTATATATGTAACACGCGCTCAACGTCGCCTCTGCTTCTAGGAGTATCGCCAACAGGCACAGAGCGCGTTCCGCTACTAGCTTCAAGCAATTCTCACTACACGCATCTGTTACATCCAGCAGTTCTACCCTGATATAAGCGACGCCCATGTTGCTCACACCTTTCCAGGGAAGGAGGCATAGCTGCTTATAGCGAGAACACCTATAGATGTCCCTGGAATAGATCGGAGAGAGGCACATCCTCAAGAGGCGGTTTTAATCATTTTGATTCCAACCGTATATCTGACCACAAACGCGGGCGCCGCGCGTAATGATGACAGTATTTCACGAAAAGAAGGCGAGTAAGCCCTAAAGATGGGATCATGGGCTGTAAACATTAGCAAGTGATTTGGTGCGGAGTTGGTGATACTGCAGTCCAAATCCGCTTATAAGAGGAACTCGCAAGGCTTCTTCGAAGGGGCATATTCAAACATGGCCGCAAAGCGAATCGCAGGTTTTCTACATGATAAGGAAATCCGTCCTATATAGTGCGTGCATGAACTAATGAGGACCGGTCGTTACATGGCAGGCAAGTGTCAGACGTCAGTGAAAGGTTAAGCTGTCATCTCTACGAGCTATAGGCGCAGAGTCTAGAAAATAAGTCGAGTCCATCGCTTCGATTCGAAATGCTTTTATACTTTGCAATAACACTTTCGATAAAGACACATATAGATTGAAATATTCACGCAGCAAGGAAAATATAAAGACTGTGAGCAAAGTTCATCAGCCGGCACGCTTGGTAGTGCGACGTAGGAGGGCCGCACCAGTCGTGTGAGCAAGCAGCAGGCAGCAGCGAGATGTGTAGCCTTCCAAGGCACGTCGAGGTCTTCTCTGAGAATGTATACCACTTGCTCCGCTTGTAACCATGCGCGCTCTTCGCTGTTGAGATCCGGCCGCAGAGAAGCTCACAGGAGGTTGCTGGCTGGTGAAAATCGCGGTGGGCGGACCTCTGCGCTCGGCGCGTTGTTAGCCGTGGCCTTCACTCGGTGGTACGACGGCACCGTATCGAGAAGCATGCCTTTTCTCACTTTGGTCTGCTGGCCGTGTGCTGCCGTGGGTCGTCCATGTTGACGTGTAAGGTACCGGTGGCCCTCTGGATGGTCCTCTGGCTGGTCACCATGACGCATCGAACACCCTCGGCTCCCGTATTTCTCTGCGGCAGCTCTGGCGACCCAGACGAGGCTTGATTCCTGGCAATGGTGACACGGTGAGGGTCTTCTAGTCATTTCGATGTTGACTCCCACTTGCAATGAGTGCGTTGGATGCCAGTCACACGTGAAGCCTTCTTGTGCCGCTGGAACGGTTGCAGCTTCTAGCAAAATGGCGACCGAATGAGCGCGCGTGCATGCACGAGGGCGCGCGGTCTGCAGTTCGTCTTCGTTGTTTCCTCAGCGTGCTTGACCAGAAAACCAAAGACGACGAAAGACCTCAGAAAACTTATAATTTCTGGCGTTTAACACCTAGAAACCGTGATAACATTATGAGAGACGCTCTAGTGAATGGCTCCGGAAGAAGAAGAAGAAGAAGAAGAAGAAGAAGAAGAAGAAGAACAAGAAGAAGAAGAAGAAGATGATGATGATTAATATGATGATGATGATTATGATGATGATGATGAACCTCTTTTATGGCGCTCACCCACTGAGGGGGATAGGCAAAGAATCGGACGGCAGTAGTCAGTCAATCTAGGGTTTTGTGAACAGGGACTGAGCCACGATGAATGAGAACAAGCAAAAAGAAAAAAAAGAAAAAAGAACTACAGAAAAATCTGAACAGTCCAGTAGTCAGACTAACAAATACAAATGGAATAGAAGGAATACAAGAGGAATGAAACCTTTCGTTATGAAGACTACGAGGAGGAACAGAATGGATTTCGAAGTACGAATAGAATTACCTCCGGAGATTTCAACCGCGTGAGGGTTTTTCTTGTTTTTTTTTATTTCAAGTTATGGACTGACACTGCACAGTAGAAGGACGTCGATATTGTACCTCCATCGATAAATTATTCCTCGATTATTTGTGTGCATGGTGTCCTCAGTAATGTTTGGGATTTCGTGAATTTTGTGTTTTTATAAGAAATATTTCAATATTCTCTTGACAAGACATCAAAATGACTAAAAAGAAAGAACTCGCGCGTCTTTTAACTACAAATAAATCTATGTGTTTCAGCTATTGGGTACGTTGAGCTGATGCACGTACATATGCACACGTTTTTAAGAGAGACCATACAAGGAAACTAAGATAACAAAGGAAACAAAGCGCACACATTATCTCACACTCCACGATTACTCGTGCGAGATTAACGTATTCTATTATTCTTTTCTTCCCGAGATACATACGTGAGTGGACCGTCGATCGTCTTATTGTCTAATAGCGTATATTTGATGATTTCCTAGAACTGCTGCAAAACACATCTGTCGCGAAATCGTCAGTCTGGGAGCTTAGTAAATATTCTATTTTTCTTTCATGAGATGAGTTTCCTTTGTCTAAGCTCACTTGCAATCATTCGTATTCACACTAACTGTTACAAATGTGATTTAGGGTAGCAAGTTCTTTACTTTTGTGCAATAGTAATTATTGCGTCTGCTACCACTGTGTCTTCTGCACGTAATTTTGTTTCTTTCTTAATTTGTACTTGTTCAGCAAACCTGGAACTACGAATTCGTACTGCTACTGCTGATGTGAATGTTTTTTTTAGTTTTATTGTCAATATCTCTCTCCTGTCATAACCCTGCCAAAAGGTTGATAGTAGGCTGATATGGAATAAATAAATTAAAACATAAACAAACTATGCACACAGGCTTCATCGCGGAACAGCAATGTCGTAATATCCGTTTTACGCAAGCTGTACTTGCAAGCTGGACGGCCAGCTAGCAGAAATTAATTACAGTCGCTTGCATGGGAGGAATGTGCACATCTTGTTGCTTGAGTACGCGCACACTAGCGGAGTCTTCGAGTATAGGGAGTTTCTATGAGATCGGTCGTGAAAGCTTTTGCGTAAAAAATATGTACGGTGTGTGTATCCGGAATCCTAGCCCTTCATAATATTAAATCGATTGTTTTCTTCCACGGTCCGCGTTGATTTATAGCGACAAAAACGTGATTTTGATTTCCCCGCGTTCGTTTCTCTGAACTCTGCAGCTGACGTCATCCGAGGTGATACCATGGCCTCCGAGATTGACGCACTCTCGGAGACCATGGGAAAACAGACCGTGCTTCAGCCTTGCTTCTGAATGGCTGCACCTTACGTGGTCCAACTATTTTCTTACTTCCTAGCTTTTATATCGACATATTAGTTTAGAGCAAGTGAACATTCCCTATAAGTTTACGTTTTTATATATCGCCACTGAATATAATGCCTATTCCGGTACGTGTTGCGCATGGTCTTTTTCGAGCGCAAGAAATCTAGGACAGCTAGTATTTCAATCTGGCAATGCATATTGTGCCTAAGTATTGTGCCTCTTGTGCACTGATATTCTGCCTAAGTATTTCTGAATCAGCATCCCCAATGCTTATTCAAGGAGTGAAAATTACAACCGAGGTGCCTCATCAGGAGCCAGAGACAATCGAACACTTTTTGATGGAATGCAGGCGCTTTACCTCCCTTAGGAAAAGCACTACCGAAATGGCATTGCGAAATCTGGGCATTCCATTATAAGCATTGTACTTCTTTCATGTATTTCTTTCATATTGTTCGTGTGTCCCGTGCTGGGACACACGAACAGGAATATGTGCCTTGCTCTACAAATATTCATTACGGATTCGAATCGATTTGCTTGTTCAGTTATTAGATTCCACTTACTTATTCCATTGTTTGCTATACCTCTGATTGATTGTCATCTTATTTTATTAAGTTATTTCGTATGAAACGACTACGTTTGTAATATTCAAATTCACATCAAAAGACGACCTTCCAGGTAGCATAATTTAGCAAATTAACCTCAAATCCGCCTGAGTTTTGGCTAATCCCCCCAAGTGGGTAGATGCCAAATGTAAAGGAGCATCATCATCATCATTTCACGATGACGAAGAATTTGTGGCCGCGTGTTCTCGTGCAGTTCGCGTTCCATCAATGAATCGCTATTTTACAGCAGCGCTGCCTTCCGAAGAAATTCCTTTCTGGTTAACAGACATCGGGCGCACTCAATGCCAGCCTGACTCAACATCGTAATCTCCAGTGATTCTGCACCGCCTCGTCACCGCACGATGTCAAGAATTTTCGACGTTGCCACAGCCGCGGCAGAGATGCGAGAGGAACCAGAAAGTTCGACACGTCTTTGCGACCAGCCAGGTGACCATCAAGCGTTTGTGGTTGCTACTTCAAGGCATCCATCTAGACCCCTTCATAACCACGGAAGGCCATTTCCGTCAACTCATCTTGGAGCTCACGGAAAACAACTAGCTACAAGGATCCACTCTGCCACGATTGATGCCACTGCAATGGTATTCCGCAGCTGTGATGTTCCAGTTGAAGTGGATTGGACGACCTCCTTGGCATCCAGGACGGCAAAGCTCCTCGCATCACCACTACAATCAAGAACGGAAGAGCATTCTTCTCGTTTTGGAGCCATCAACTGCCCAAATCAAGGGACCAACACACGCTGGGGTCCTCGCAACGCCGAGGTTAGTGCAGTTGTCAATTCTCCGCGACTCTCACCAAGAAGTGGCTTGTCGGGAGTATTTCTGTGCCAGAATGACCAAAGAATGCCAGTGGATGCTGTTCCCTCCCGGTTACTCACGGGTCTCCCATCGCACTGCACAAACGCTCCAGGTTTCATGGCGTCGAGGATGCGCGAGCCCAGAATAATGGCGCTGTCGAGGCCCTCCCAGCGGTTGATCTTCTGGACCAGGCGTCTGGACAGCTGCACGAGCACCTCTTTCTGTTCCTGGGCCTCGGCCATCGGAAATAGAAGCTTCAAAGCAGTGATCTCGGCTTCGTGCAGCCAACAGCGGCAGGAGTCATTGGGAGTTGCGATGTAACCCGAGCCGGTGCTCGCAATGCTGACCATCGAGGTTTTTCGTGGTGGTATCCAAGCGCCTGGCTGTTTGTTACTGCAGCGAATGTATCAGTTTCGAGAAGTGGGCGCTCCAGCGTTTTTGTGGTGGTTGGCAGCGTGTGGCTTACTCAGCCACTTTTCGAGACTGCATCGGATGACTGTCGCAGTGTTCCAGACATTCTGGCTGCTGTTACACGTGCGCATATTTTATAGAATCGCCACGTTGACGCGAATTTGGACGTAGCTATTAACTGGTTTATCTCATTGAATAAAATACCTTCGATTCAGCGCGCAGGTGTCCACGGTATTTTTTGTTTCCGCGGAGCATTACCCCAGTGCCCGTGACTTGTACGCCATTTGTATGCCATTTGTATTTGTATTGAATTTTCGTGTCATCTTTGCAGTCGCATTAGAGAAAAGTAGAATTTTCGTAGCCCTATAACTTACGTCAAAAAGAAATGAAGTGAAAGCCTGTTGCAGCTTTGTTTCATTCTCTTCTCTATTCTACATAATCGTAGGTATTTTGCTCACCCTGCATGTACTTCATATCCCCAGTATGTATAAATAAACGAATAAATAAATGAATGAATAAATAAATAAATAGATAAATAAATAAATAAATAAATAAATAAATACCCCACCAGAAATTATACATGAATGAAGTTGACGCATACTGGTCAGGTGGCGCGAGTAAACAAGCGAATATTAAACCGAGATGAAGGCCTTCAACAACCACCCGGAAATTTTGGAATAACCACCCAAAAAGCGCGAGTTCAACAAATGTCCAGCCTCAGTCTTGAGAAATGTTTATAGTATGAAAAAAAAAAACTTGTAACAATTAGGAAGGGAACGCGAGCGAATAATTTTATTCAGCTCTCATATAACGAAAAGATGGGCAAGAATAAGCGATTCAACAAGTGGCCTCCTGTTGTGCGGAACCATACATGCTGCTCGAATGGAAGAAATGCATAACATTTGCGCTCGATTCAAAGTCTCCGCAGTAGACGCCTCGAAGACAAAGGCGGTGGCGAATGCGCAGATATGTTACTGTTGATTCTTTTTCTGAGGCGCGACTTCACCAGGTTCGTGTATATGTAACACGCGCTCAACTTAGTCTCTGCTTATATAGGTGTATCGCCAACAAGCACAGAGCGCGTTGTGCTATTTTCTTCGAACAATTTGCACTACTCGCGTCCGTGAAAAGCTACACTTCTCCCCTGATATAAGCGACGTCCATGTTGCTGCCTGTATCGAGTATCGATAAGACCTATAGATGATGGGCTGTAGAAATCTGCACGTGATTTGGCGAAAACATGCAGTCCAAATCTGCTTGTAAGAGGAACTCGCAAGGCTTGCTTGAAGCGGCAAATTTAAACACGGCTCCAAAGCCTATTTATTGCAGATTCTATATAGGACAAGCAAATCCGGCCTATATAGTGCGTTCATGAAGTGAAGAGGACGGGTCTTTACATGGCAGGCAACTGTGTGACGTCAGTGACAGATTAAGCTGTCATCTCTACGAGCTATAGGCATAGAGCCTATAGAAAATAAAACTCGAGTGCAGCGCTTCGATTCGAAATGCTTTTATACTTTGGAATAACACTTTCGATAAAGACACATATAGAAAGAAATATTGATGCAGCAAGGAAGATATAAAAACTGCGGGCCAGGTTCATCAGCCGGCACGCTTGACAGTGCGACGTAGGAGGGCCGCACCAGTCGTGTGAGCAAGCAGCAGCAGCAGCGACATGTGTAGCCTTCCAAGGCACGTCGAGGTCTTCTCTGAGAATGTATACCACTTGCTCCGCTTGTAACCATCCACGCTCTTCGCTGTTGAGATCCGGGCAACGCGAAGCTCACAGGAGACTGGTAGCTGGTGGAAATCGCGGCGGGCGGAGCTGTGCATTCGGCGCGTTGTTAGCTGATCATCGGCTGTCGCCTTCACTCGGTGGTACGACGGCGCCGTATCGAGTAGCATGAGGTTTCTTCCTTTGGTCTGCTGGCCTTGCGCTTCCATGGGTCGTCCATGTTGACGTGTGAGGTACCGGTAAGCCTCTGGCTGGTCCTCTTCCTGGTCACCATGACGCTTCAAAGATTTTGGGCTCCCGTACTTCTCTGCGGCAGCTCTGGCGACCCAGGCGAGCCTTGATTCCTGGCAGTGGTGAAGCGTAGCGGATCTTCTGATCATTGCGATGTCGACTCCCACATGCATTGAGTGCGCTGGATGTCACAAACTGGGGAGACCTTCTTGTGCCGCTGGAACGGTTGCAGCTTCTAGCAAAATGGCAACTGAATGAGCGCGCGTGCATGCAGGAGGCCGCGCGGTCTGCAGTTCGGCTTCGTCGTTTTCTCAGCGTGCTTGACCAGAAAAGCAAAGACGACGAAGGACCGAAGTAAATTTATAATTTCTGCGGTTTAACGCCTCTAAACCATGATATCATTATTAGAGACGCTGTAGTGAAGTGGTCCGGAAGAAGAAGAAGAAGAAGAAGAAGAAGAAGAAGAAGAAGAAGATCACGATGATGATGATGATGATGATGATGATGATGACCCTCTTTTATGGCGCTCACCCACTGGGGCCAAGAATCGGGCGGCAGTAGTCAGCCAATATAGGGTTTTGTGAAAAGGGACTGAGCCAAGTTGAATGAGAACAAGCAAAAAAGAAAAAAAGAACTACATGAAAAAAGAAAAGACTGAATGGTCTGGTAGTCAGAGTACCACATGGAATGGGATTAATGCAAGACTAATGAAACGTTTCGATATGAAGGACCACGAGAACTGACTTTGGAACAGAACGGATTTGAAAGCACGAATAGAATTAGCTCTGGAAATTTCGACCACGTGAGGGTTTTTCTTTTTTAAATTATGGAAGTTGACATTGCACAGTACAAGGGCCTCGATATTTTGCCTCCATCGGTAAATTATTTCTCGAAATATATGTGTGTGTATTGTCCTCAGTAATGTTTGGGATGTCGTGACATTTGTGCTTTCCTAAAAATATTTCGATATGCTCTTGACAATACACCAATATCAATAAATAATAAGAACGCGCGAGTGTACTAACTACGGATAAAGCTGAGTGTTACAGCCATGGGAACCGTTGTGCGGTCTATGCACGTACATATGCACACGTTCTTAAGACAGACCATGGACGCAAGATACATGGAAACTAAGATATCGAGGGAAACACAGCGCACAGATTGTATCACACTCCAAGAATACTCGTGCCAGATTAACGTATCCTATTATTCTATTTTTCCTATGCGCATTTGTGAGCATTTTTTCCCTAGATGCACTCGAGCAACTTATGGTCTAAGAACGTATACTATGATTGTTTTCGAAAACTCCTCCAAAATGCACCTATAGCGTAATCGAAAGTTGGACAGCATAGTATCATTGAATTTCCCATTTGGCCAGGCTTGCTTGCCAATATTTATATTCGCACTAACTGTTACAACTTTGATTTCGGATAGTAAGTTCTTTACATCTGTACAACATAATATATTGCGTCTACTACACTACATCTTCGGCATGAAATCGTGTTGTTCTTAATTTGTACTTGTTCAGGCAATCCGCTACGACTAATTATTACTGATAGTGATTATGTCAATGTTCTTTGTTCTTATTCTTAATATGCTGACTGCTGACTTGATGAAAGATGGAGGAGACTTCCTAACTAGAAAGCTCGCGACACTATACACACAATGTATCAAAGCTTTAAATGTTCCAAGTTACAGAAATACAAATATTCTATTATTACACGAGAAGGGAGATGTAAAAGACTTGAAGAAGTACAGGCCCATAGGTCTACCCTCAGCGCTATACAAAACATTCACAAAGTTTATCTCAAACAGAATAGGAGCTACACTTGAATTTAATCAACAAAGAGAGCAAGCGGGGTTCAGAAAAAGATACGGCACTATAGACCACTTTAATGTGATCAATCAAGTAATCGAGAAGTCCGCTGAATACAACAAACCCTTCTATACGGTTTTCATAGACTACGAAAAGGCTCTCGACTCGGTAGAGATACCAGCGGTTCTGGAGGCATTACGCCGTCTAGAAATATGCGATAGCTACGTAAATAAAACAGCCAACATCTACAAAGATTCTACAGCCACGCTACTCTTCCTTAGGAAAAGCAGGAAAATCCCTATACAGAAAGGTGTCAGGCAAGGAGACACAATTTCTCCAATGCTATTTACTGCATGCTTGGAACAAATCTTCAAAAGATTAGACTGGGATGCGACTGGGCTGAGGATTAACGGCGAATATCTGAGTAACTTACGATTTGCCGACGACATAGTACTCTTTAGCAATGATGGCGACGAACTGCAAAAGATGATTGAAGACTTAAGCCGGGAAAGCTCTAAGGTAGGATTAAGGATGAAAGTGCAGAAAACAAAGATAATGCTAAGTCGCACGGCGAAAAAACGTGTCTTCACGATCGAAAACCAGAAATTAGAAGTCGTAGAAGAATACCTATATCTAGGACAACTACTGACAGGAGAACCCGCCCATATAAAAGAGATCCACCGTATAATAATAATAATAATAATAATAATAATAATAATAATAATAATAATAATAATAATAATAATAATAATAATAATAATAATAATAATAATAATAATAATAATAATAATAATAAAAGTTTATTTGACGTGCCCAGGAACAACCGTAAGGTCTTTGTACTGGCGCACGGAAAAAAAATACAAGAAACAATACAATAAGGAGACTCTAGAGAAAAAAAAGCTAATAAAAAAATAACAAAGGCCAAAATTCATAATAAAATATCAGGGACAAAAAAACGCTATAAAATTGCACATATACAACTATGCGCAGGCAAAACAAGAAAAAAAGTTCAACAGTGTACGACACTATGTTAATAGTGCAAAGCTCAGAGCAGAACAGCGACTGGGAGCTGTGAAAAACATCGAGCTCTAAAAAGTAAGCATTGTAAAGACGTTGTATCCTGTCAACGGTCGAATGTTCACAGAGGCAGGCGGTTACATGAAAAGGTCTGTTCTCTCTAGTCAGCTTACGTGGAATTCGGAAGTTAAGACAGTTGAGCAGTACAGGGCAGGATATGATACCATGCACAAGCTTGAAAAGAAATAACTGATCAGCGCGTTTTCTCCGGCAGTGTAGTGACGGCAGTGACAGTGATCCAATAGTGCCAATGCAAGAATCAGGGCCATTTCTAGCGAACCTATGGTTATAGATGTTCAGGAATTTTTTCTGGACTCGCTCAATGGCGTTGCTGCTAGAATTAGAAATGCCATTCCAGATCACAGATGCATACTCAAGTTGAGGAAGAGATATCGCGGTGTACAATTTGTGGAAGGACATAGGAGAACGGAATTCTCGAGACATTCTGCGAACACAGCCTAGGGTGCGAAGACCCCGCAAAGCAACACGCTTAGCATGAGCAGAAAAGTGTAAGGTGCTATCAAAAAGAACACCTAGATCATTGATCTCACAAACCTTACACAACGACAAAGAAATGACAGAATATAAAAATGTCACACTAGATGTTTTTCGAGTGAAACTCATTACCTTGGTTTTTGAAATATTTAGGGAGAGGTTATTGCTCCTGCACCATTAAAAAAAAAAAGAACACAAGTCGGATTGCAGCAAGCGACAATCGATAACTGAATGAATTTCCTTAAATATCTTTATGTCATCGGCATACAAAAGGAAAGAAGAATTCCGAATTACAGAAGGAAACATCATTAACATAAATAATAATAATAATAATAATAATAATAATAATAATAATAATAATAATAATAATAATAATAATAATAATAATAATAATATAACGGACAGGAATTAATTCACTCGATAAATAAATCAATAAATAAAATATCTGCTAGAAGGGTTGGTTCCACACCTTTTGATTTATGGCGCCATTAAGATAACCGATTACGTCACTTCGTCATACAACGAGAACAAATAATAAAATAATTGCCACCATCTCTAAATCCGTTGTAAACTTGTGGTAAACCTGTTGTTCAAGCCGGTTTCGTAGGCCTTGTCGATATTCTTACCTCCTTCAAATGAAATCTTATTCACAACTCTTACTGATCCAGATTTCGGATAAAAGAGCATTTCCAAATGACGAATACACATGGAATTTGGCTGAGGCGGCACAGAACCTAAGCTTTAAATTTTTACTACGCCTATTTTCGGTCTTGCATGAGATAAATATGCCCTTCAGGGCACAAAATTCATCCACGGAGAGTGGTTGATTTGGAAAACTACTGCCTGACGTTTGTGACAGGTGTTTTGGTGTCGTCATATCTGCGGGTTAAATATACAGCCTGAAAGAAAAAAATACCGAAGCCAGCATTTCGAGTCTGTATCGTTTTATCGTTTCACTTAATAGCTTTCAAAAAATAAACAGATAGAAATTAACGTTGACGCTGCAAAAAAGGTATACAAAGCGCGCTCGAAGTTCAGAAGTCAGCAGGTTTAACAGTACAAGGCCAGGGAGCCGCACCAGACATGTGACGCAGCAGCAGAAGCCGCAGGCGGCTGCTGCTGTTTCTACTGCTGCAAAGTCTCCTTTGAAACGGTAGACCACTTTCTCCTTCTAACAGCATCCTGGCTCTTATAGCTGCCAAGGAAACACCCGACGCACTGCAGAATGAACACCGGTGCATGTTGGAAGGCAGCTTGGCAGCGAAGAGTCTCCACAGCTGGATGCTTGGGGGCGCAGGAAGCAGATGTAAATACGCTGGAAGCGCCGAGTCCCATGACCGCATGCAGGTGTTCATGCACCTGGCCGAACGCCTGTTTCAGATGTTCGACCACTGGAAGGGCCTCGGTGATGTCCAGCATTGGAGCACCGTGAAGCTTCCATGTAGGGGCTTGCTGGTGTAAGCGGCGGCGGGCCGTGTCCAGCATAGGGCGCCTTGTCAGCGGTGCAGTGGTTGCGGCCTTCGCTCGCTGACTCGACAGATCCGAATCGAGAAGCACGCCGCTTTTTGCCTTGGTCTTCTTCTTCTGGTCGCGCGATGTCACAGGCCGTAATTGAGGAGGAAGGTTCCACTGCGCCCAGGTGGAGAGCGCGGCCCCCATCTTCCTCTGCTGGTCGTTGCTATCAGTGGCCTCGATGAATGCGCGAAACTGGATTACCCTAGGTTGCAGTGTTGTGTCAGCTTCCCAAGGATACTGGAATCGAGGTCCTTTTAGTTGACGAGCCAGAATTCGGCGACTCTGGATGGGATGCTGCACAGTGGGACCCAGCGCTAGTGCTCGAGCTTCTTATAACTGGTCACCATGAGGTTTCGAACATTCTCCGCCCTCGTACACCTCTTCAGCGGCTCTCGAATCGCCGACACGTCTTGCTACAGACCGGTGGTCAGGCGACGCGGACTTCGTCATTCTGATGCTGGGGAGCGGCACTGTAGCAACGACTGCGTCCGAGGTAGTTCGTCAGGGAGGCCTTCTTGCCCAAAGGTTGCTGTTTGTAAGAAGCTGATGGAATGAGCGAGACCGCACTATGATGATGATGATGATGATGATTCTCCTTCACATTTGGCAGCGACCCACTTGGGGGATTAGCCAAGACTCAGGGGGATGTGAGGTTAATTTACTAAGTTATGCTACCTCTACACGAGTGTAAGGGTCGTCGGAATGAGAGGGAGAATATGGTATGCCGAGGTGGGAAGCACTGCTTGTAAAGTGTATGTACTGTCTGTGGTATATAAAGTCGTGTCGTGCTTGTGTGAAAGGCTGGTCTCCATCCTTCGAGTCGACCACGCGACGGCGGACAGGTAGCAGGAAGGCTTCCACCCTTCCTTCTTCACAGCAGCAACGCTAACTGGAGGAGCTCGGCTCCAAAACGAAGAAGAGAAGCAGGAAGGAGGAGAAGGGGGAACTAAGGACAAGTTCACCACGACAAGGTCACCTTCTACAACCTCCTTGCCTGGAAATTTACTGGCGCAGTCGACAGGATACGCAACAACGACGGTAGCGAGTGCTCTGCATTCGAAGAAGAACGTCGTGCTGCGGGTTACGGTCCCCTCCGGGGAGGAACAGGACAACGAGCTCCAGCCGGAGCGAAGAAGCCAATGGCCGAGAACGACGAAGGCATCCGCACAAAGGAGGCGGCAAAGGTAGATCATCTCAAGTCCGGCGACGAGGTTGACCAGGCATCGCACAAGGCATCGAGGAAGTGAGCAGCAGCATCTCAAGAAGTGGTGAGTCCTCTTGTGTTCTTACACCTCAGGGGTACCACTGCCTTGGAGTACTGTAGTGTGTATGTAAACATATACCACGTTTGCTCGCTTGAACCCTGTTAATCTAGCGCCAAGCATGAGTTGCAACTCGGGAGACGAGAGTGGTGCGACAAACAGAGAAGGGGCTAGTGCGCAGGAGGGCCAGAGCGATGGGCAGTTCGGAGGCCTCACGCCAGAACGCAGGCTGCAGGAGTTGCAGGCTGAGATGGAGAGACTGTCGCAAATGATAAGCGGGAGCTCACAAAGGAGCATGCCAGAGTTCGGCAGGCGGGATCCGTGTAGCGAGCTGAGGCGCTACTCAAAAGTCCTTAGTGGAGTGCTTCCAAAATTTCCGACAGAGGCTGAAGCACCGGTGTGGTTTGAGTCCGTGGAGAGTGCCCTAGAAGCGTACGGGGTACCGAGGGAGTTTTGGAGACTGCTAGTTTTCCCGCTAGTCGCGGAAAGGGTCCCTTACTTGTCCACGCGGCTTAGCCCAGCACAGCATAGAGATTACTCGGTAATCAAGGAAACGGTGCTTGACGAACTCAAGCTGTCGGCGGGTGAGTACCTCAAAAGGTTCTTGGGGTCAGAAAAGCGCGCAGACGAAGGCTGGAGGCCCTTTGCAACGCGTCTGCAGAGTTATCTGCACTTCTATCTGGGCGCGAGGGGAGTGTCAACGTTTGAGGCGCTAGTTGAACTATTGGTTGCCGATCAGTTAAAGCGGAATTTGTCGGAGGAGGCGCGGCGGTATATAACTCTCCAAGAAGGGAGAAAATGGATGAACGCCCCAGAGATAACTACATTTCTGCGAACATTCGAGGAAGCGCAGGGTGCTAATAGCGCGGCAAAGCAAGTCAGGCAGAGGGCGGCCGAGTCGCCGGTAACGAACGGGTTGAAACGGGGCTCACAGCCAGGGACTCGTGGCGACGCAAAAAGCCTAGGCGCGGAGGTAAAGGCGAAGCCTAGGGGCTGTTACGCGTGCGGAGCTAGTGGGCATAAAAGGTGGAATTGTCCGGCGCCAGGGAAAAGTCAAGCTTCTAAAGACCCGGGTGTCAACAGTGGCAGTTTAACGGCGCGCGTCTCTGTGGAAGAGCCAGCAGCAGCACGTAGTGACCTCATACCGGTGTCGCTCGACTTCAAAGATATGAATATCAGGGCGGTGTTGGACACGGGTGCCGAGATAACGGTGTTGCGTGAGAGCGCGATCCCGCCAGAGACGGTGCAGCCACGTGGCACGGTTAACCTAACATCGGCATTCGGAGAACGGGTAGAAGCGAAGCTCGCGGTAATTCCGCTGGCCATGTCCCGCGAAGGCGCTGTTGGAACAGATGTTCAGGACGCAATCCCAGTTTTGTGTGCTCTAACTGACCGGCTGACGGAAAAAACCGATTGCCTGCTTTCAGATCGTGCATGGAATTTGCTAAATGAGCAGCGCGCTTTTCATGGGGTAGTGAAAGACGCTGCAGGCGTGGGCAACCCACAGCTAAGTCGCGAAGGTGGGTCGTCGAACCCAGGAACAGTGCAACAGCACCATGGCGAGGTTAGCACGTGTGCGCATTCCTTGAAGGAACACGCGGCAGAAGAGGAGGCGCCGGCAGAATGTAGCGCGGTAGGACCGGCGGCTACGCAGTCGGTAGTGCAGGAATGCTGCCGCACAGACATAGTAGTGCAAAACAGGTGTAGCGAAAGCCTGCATGAAAACCTCGAGTGGAGGGACAAGATAAAAAGCGAGGACGCGAGCCTTGTAGAAATGCTGGCAAAGGACAGAATGTGCGCGGACTGGGAGCTGTTAGGCAGCACACCTGCGGTAACTTCCGTAGGGCAGCATGAAATCGGCCCACAAAAGGGGTTTAACCCAGGAAAGGCACTAGAGAGTGCACAGGTGGTTGTTGAGAGAGAGGGGACTTCTAAATCGGAAAAGGATCAGGTGGTTCCTAGCGCAAGGTACTGTTTTCGGAATAGTGCAGGTGTTGGGTGCCGGGCTGATGACCCCGGGAAACTTGCTGACAGGGGTGAGCGAGAAGCACCGACAGCGGAAGCGCAGTGCCGTGGCATGCCGGGGTGTGGCTACGAGCAAGGCGTTCTTCCGAGACACGCGGCCGTAAGGGGACACCTAGCCGAGCTAGCGGGAGTACGAGTTCCGAACGGAATTCCAGGGTACGCAGTAGCTGATAGGGTATCCCCACGGTTTAGGGCCGCGCTGCGTGAGGCAGCGGCATCAGCCATGATAGATATCGAGAAGCCATCTTGGCTATGTACACTGGCGTCCGCAGTCTCTGCTGGAACCTGCCTGCCGCAACGAGCGGAACGTCTCACCGACGCCCTAGGCATGTTTTCCAGAGAGGGTTTCTCTCCGACTCAGGTCAGCTGTCCTGCGGTAGGCGCAGGCATTTGGGTGATATGAGGCTCCGGTAGTTCATGCCCTGCCCTTTCGCCAAACTCTTTTGCGTGGTGTAATACCACAATTCTCTCGTCTCCAACCCAAAGCAACCGGTTTGTAGCGTAAAATTTGCAGTGGTGCTTCGGGGATAGTCAAGGCACGAGAGGACTGACGCGCGGTGGACACTCGTGGCGTACGGACATTGAGACTGTTGGACAGATTCATGTACTGCCGAGTGTGCGCGAGTGGAAGTGCGGTGTGTTCTGTGTGTATGTGACCGCAGGAACTCAGTGTCCTCGTAATTTGTTTGTTTGTGCCATTGCTGAGAGATTGCAGTGTAGCAACGCGGCGGACCGCGTGGTAATGGCGGTGCCATTGATGTGTTTTGCAATACTTGCATGTGCGCCGCGGGGTCTTTTTTTTCTCTTTGTTTGTTTGTTCTTTTTATTGTCTTGTGAACGCCGGTCACGGCGGTTTATGTCCATTCCGACGCACCTTTGTTGTATGTAATTAGCGTAGCCGCATCAGAGCGCTACGCTAATCTTAGGAAGGGCGTGTAAGGGTCGTCGGAATGAGAGGGAGAATATGGTATGCCGAGGTGGGAAGCACTGCTTGTAAAGTGTATGTACTGTCTGTGGTATATAAAGTCGTGTCGTGCTTGTGTGAAAGGCTGGTCTCCATCCTTCGAGTCGACAACGCGACGGCGGACAGGTAGCAGGAAGGCTTCCACCCTTCCTTCTTCACAGCAGCAACGCTAGCTGGAGGAGCTCGGCTCCAAAACGAAGAAGAGAAGCAGGAAGGAGGAGAAGGGGGAACTAAGGACAAGTTCACCACGACAAGGTCACCTTCTACAACCTCCTTGCCTGGAAATTTACTACGAGGACACGCAAAATAATTTCTTTCTCGTCGTTCAGTTGTGTGCAAATCGAGAATCTCCGCCAATTCTTTATCAGCCATAGGCATGCGTGGTCTACATACAACTTTTCGCGTTTCATTGTAGCAATGGTTCTTCCTAACGAGATATTTCTATTATTCCCGTGATAAGGTAACGCCCAGATGGATGCTAATTTTCGCTTTCATTGCCGTTCCTCCACCTTGCGGAATCTTGCACAACTCATGTGTTGTATTCCATGCCATTGCTTCGAAAGAGCCAGCGCGGATGATGATGATGATGATGATGATCCTAAGTTTATGGCGCTCAAACCATGAGGGGGATAGGCCAAGAATCAAGAGGCAGTAGTGATAATCAGTCAGGGATTTAGTAAGAGGTACTAAGCCAAAAATTAAAAAAATAAGCAAAAGCAAATAAATAAATAAATAAATAAGGAAGGAAGAAAAAGAAAAAGAAAGAGTCAGCCAGAACGTATGTTGCCACTTCGTCAGTCATCTCTTCTTTTTGGGACACCGAGCCCTTCCAACCGAGGCACAGGATCGAGCTGTCGCAGTACCTGCTGGTGATCGGTGTCGCAGATGAAGAGCTTCGACGGGCTGAGCAGATTTTTTCCTCAAGTACACAATACGGCAGTACCCGAAATCGCTTCGTTGCAGCGGCTCTTCAATACTGTCAACTACGTGCAGGAAAAAAAGAAAAAGAGAGTTCCTCTGTTGAATACCGATATCGATATGTAACCCTTGCGGAGATCGAAGAGGGGACTTTACTAAGTTGTCAGTATGTATACACACGTGGCGTATATGCGAATTGTTAGTGTCATGCAGACAAAATTTCTTGGCATACTTTTCTAGAAGAAAGGCGCGAATTTGGACACCACAAAAGCAAGACAGAAGACAGGACGAGCGCTCGTCCTGTCTTCTGTCTTGCTTTTGTGGTGTCCAAATTCGCGCCTTTCTTCGAGAAATGTTTTACCAACTAGCCCTTTAAGAAGTACTTCTTGCTATACATTACACGGGGCACGATTATTTAGCATCCATCCGCACTGTTCGCGTGCGCATTACGTGCGATGTGTTGGTCCACACCTGCGTCATGTTGTGCCATTCCCAGGCAAGGCACTCACCGTTACCCAGCGTGCGGTTCTACCAGCACATATCGCGAAGTGCTTGGAAGTTGCCTCACGGTTCATTCTCAGCCCGCTCGCGTATTTGTTCAAATGCTGTATCCTCATCAGAAATGTAGCTGGAGCTATCTGTTCAACAGACAGCAACAATACTGAAGAGACAGCAGAATCATGTTGAACAGACAGCAACAAAAGCATCTCGAGCCATCGGAATTAGGAAAAGGACCAGTAATTGTCGGTGGGGAATGTGCAGAGACTCTCTGATAATGACATACCTGATAATGACATATATGTGCATCCGCCCTATACTGGAGTATGAATGCTCCTAATTTTCCGGTGCTCCTGTTTGGAAGCTACGTCCGTTAGTGTTTCAGGAACGGGAGGCGCTGTGCTTGTGCCTTGAGCTACCGAAGTTTGTAGCTAATGCAGTCTTATATAAGGAATCGCGACCTCTTTCTTTTGAAACCACATTTTAAAATATCAACGGTCCAAACTTTCTCAAGGATATATGAATCTACACTAAGACGAGACGAATATATATTTATTAGACAACCAGATTTATTTTTTCGTGTTTCTTGGCCCCGAAGTTACGTACCACCGGTGGTTGCCACACAAAAACTGCTAGACCCGCTATACATAGTGCTCACAGACATAGCCATAAGCGATAACAGTTCTAATTAATTGGAAATTTCATTGGACAACATATTCCCCATTAATGTCAAGCAACTTACGTGGTGTATCCTTAATGGACTTCTACATAGGCACTAAAGTTATTTAACAACGGATGCTTCGCAGAGAGAGGAAAAGGAAAGAGTAAGAATTTTTACCTCAGAACTAGACTGGTGTTTCTCTGTTAGACTGCCGGATTACACACGAGTATTTGTGACAGAATTATTGGCGGCTATATTGGCTTTGCGTAAGCTTCACTCCTCCATGACTACTGCGGTAATTGTTAGACTCGTTAGCATTGTGTACTTCATTAACTACTCTAGGTGAATCGCACATTCCGAGAACTTTCCGCACTTTGGTTCCAAATCACTTGCAAAAACTACGGTTATTTTGGGTGCCTGGTCACAAAGGATTGGTCATAAACGAATTGGCAGACACTTTGGCTAAGGCTTCCATTGCGAGTACTGTTCCTTCTCTCGTTCCAAATACGGCGTTTCTTACCGCAGTAAAATTCAGAAAGTACCATTTATTAATGTTGACACCCTGTGTGATTTACACAAATCAAATCAAATCAAGTTTTATTATTTCATATAAAGATGTACAAAAAAGGATATACGGAAGGAGGTCCCGTAGTATACACTGAAATGCGACCTCCTATGAAATGTAAACATAAGTATTTGATTGGCAACAACAGTGGCAGAAATAATAGAATACAAGGTTACAGAAAATGAACTACAGATAGAATTAAATGACGATGCTCGCATCAACTATAAGCAATCGCAAATGTAAACTGTAAAATATATTTATATATATCTATCTAAATAGCATAACATGATAAAGAAAAGAAAAACACACACAAAAAAAACAAAAGACTGAAAAGAGAATGACATGGAGAGGGAGAAACCGGTTAGGCAGGAGAGTGAGTTTCGCATAACAAAAACTTTTTCAATTCATGGCAAAATTTATGTGTTTCTTGAATTTTTATTTGAAATGGCAATGTATTTCATAATGATATGGCCGCAAAGTGAACTGTCTGTTTGCCATAATTAGTTCTTACTTTGGGCAGAATGAAGTTGTTATGCTGCGCAAAACGTGTTGGGTTAGTATTTAGTAAAGATGATGAATGAATTGATGATAATGATATTTGTTTATTGATTAGTTTGAAAAGGAAAGTGGCGAGATTGAATTTTACAAGGGCGGCAACATCGAGAATTTTATTTTCTTCTAACAACTGTTTAGCATTATGGATGGGTGAACTAAACGTGATTAATCGAATTGCCTGGTTCTGAATGATTTGTAGAGTACCCTCGGAGCAGGTCATTTTTCCAAACAAGGACAATCGAAACAATCTTGACAAGGTTGTGATGTAGAATACTGACGTTGAATTTCTACATGCACCGAGCTGGTCTTGTGGTCTCTCCTTCATGCGCTTTTTCCAACCAGCCAGACACAGTCGCACACTTTTTGCTCGAATGCAAGCGCTTTGCCTCCCGTAGGAAAAACACTACCGAAATGGCATTGCCAAGTCTGGGCATTCCATTATCAAGCATTGTACTTTTTTCATTCGGGTCTTCCGTGCTGGGACACACGAACAGGAATATATGCCTCGCTAGACAAAAGTTCATTACGGATTCGAATCGATTTGCTTCTTCAGTTATTAGATCCTAATTACTTATTCCATTATTCTCTATACCATTCATTGAGTGCCATTTTATTTCATTAAGTTATTTCGCATGAAACGACTACGTTTGCAATATTTAAATTCACATCAAATCACGAATAAACCTTTCAGGTATCATAACTTACTAAATTAACCTCAAAACCTCCTGAGTCTTGGGTAATCCCCCCAAGTGGGTAGATGCCAAATGTGAAGGAGCATCATCATCATCATCATTATTTCACGATGACAAAGAATTTGTGGCCGCCTGCTCTCGTGCAATTCGCGTTCCATCAACGAATCGCCATTTTTCGGCAGCTCTGTCCTGGGAAGAAATTCCGTTCTGGTCAACAGGCATCGGACGCACTCAATACCAGCGTGACTCGACATCGGAATCTCCAGTGATTCTGCAGAGCCTCATCACCGCACGATGCCAACCCTTGTCGGCGTTGCCAGAGCCGCGGCAGAGATGCGAGAGGAAGCAGAAAGTTCGACACGTCTTTGCAACCAGCCAGGTGATCCTCGAGCGTTTGTGCTTCGTCCTACAAGCCATCTATGTGCACCCCTTCAGAACCACGGAAGACCATTTCCGTCAGCTAATCTACGAGCTCACGGAAAACAACTAGCTACAAGGATCCACTTTGCCACGATTGATGCCACTGCCAATCATATTCCGCAGCTGTGGATGTTCCAGTTGAAGTGGGTTGGACGGCCCTCTCCGCATCCAGGACGGCATAGCTCCGCGCATCACCACTACAATCAAGAACGGAAGAGTATTCTTCTCGTTTTGGAGCCATCAACTGCCCAAACCAGGGGACCAACACACGCTGGGGTCCTCGCAATGCCGAGGTTTGTGCAGTTGTCGATTCTCCGCGACTCTCACCAAGAAGTGGCTTGTCGGGAGTATTTCTGTGCCAGAATGACCAAAGAATGCCAGTGGATGCTGTTCCCTCCCGGTTCCTCACGGTCTACCATCGCCCTGCACAAACGCTCCAGGTTTCATGCGTTGAGGATGCGCGAGCCCAGAATCATGGCGCTGTCGAGGCCCTCCCAGCGGTTGATCTTCTGGACCAGGCGTCTGGACAGCTGCACGAGCATCTCTTCTGGTCTTGGGCCTCGGCCATCGGAAGTAGAAGCTTCAAAGCAGTGATCTAGGCTTCGTGCAGCCAGCAGCGGCAGGAGTCATTGCGAGTTGCAATGTCACTTGAGCCGCTGCTCGTAATGCCGAGCATCGAGGTCTTTCATGGTGGGATCCAAGCGCTTGGGTGTTTGTTACTACAGCGAATGGGTCAGTTTCGAGAAGTGGGCGTTCCGGCGTTTTTGAGGTGTTTGGCAGCTTGTGGCTTACTCAGCCGCTTTTCGAGACTGGATCGGATGACCGTCGCAGTGTTCCAGACATTCTGGCTGCTGATGCACGTGCGCATATTTTACAGAATCGCCATGTCGACGCGAATTTGGACGTAGTTATTAATTGGTTTACCTCATTGAATAAAATAACTTCGATTCAGCGCTCAGGTGTCCAGGGTAATTTTTTTTCCGCGAAGCATTACCCCAGCACCGGTGACCTGTATGCTATTTGTGTATATATTGAATTTAGATGTCTTCTTTGGCGTCGCATTACAAAAAAGTTCAATTTTTGTAACCTTATACCTTATGTAAACAAGAAATGGCGTGAGAGCGCGTTGCAGGATTGTTTCATTCTCTTCTCTATTGTACATAATCGTAGGTATTTTGCTCACCCTTCTTGTACTTCGTGTCCATAAATAAATAAATAAATAAATAAATAAATAAATAAATAAATAAATAAATAAATAAATGGGGTTGACGCAGAGTGGTCAGGTGCCGCGTGTAAACAAGTAAATGCTATAAACCCAGATGAAGACTTCGAGAAACCACCCGGAAATTTCGTTATATCCCACGAAAAAGCGCGAGTCCAACAAACGTCTAGACTCATTCTTGAGAATTATTATATTAAAAAAAAGGTAACAAAGAAGAAGGGAACGCGCACGGATAATTTTATTCAGTATGCATATAACGGAAAGGTGGGCAAGAATACACGATTGAACAAATGGTGCGCTGCTGTGCGGAACCCTACATATTGCGTGAATGGAAGAGATGCATAACATTTGCGGTCGATTCAAAGTCTCGGCAGCCGACGCCTCCAAGCACAAGGACATGGCGAGTGTGCAGGATGCACTGGTGATTCTTTTTCTGTGGCGCGACTTGACGAGGTTCGTATATATATGTAACACGCTCTCAACGTCGCCTCTGCTTATATAGGAGTATCACCAACAAGCACAGAGCGCATTCCGCTATTAGATTCAAGCAATTCTCACTACACGCATCTGTGACATGCAGAACTTCTACCCTGATATAAGCGACGTCCATATTGATCAAACCTTTCCAAGGAAGGAGGCATAGCTGCTTATACCGAGAACACCTTTAGATGTCCCTGGAATAGATCGGAGAGAGGCACATCCTCAAGAAGCGGTTTTAATCATTTTGATTCCAACCGTATATCTGACGAAAAACGCGGGTTCCACGCTTAATGACAGTATCTCACGAAAAGCACGCGAGTAAGCCCGAAAGATGGGATCATGGGCTGTTAAAATCTGCAGGTGATTTGATGAAAACATGCCTTCCAAATCCGCTTATAAGAGGAGCTCGCAAGGCTTGTTTGAAGCGGCAAATTTAAACATAGTCCCAAAGCCGATTGCTGGTTTTATATGAGATAAGCAAATCTGGCCTACATAGTGCGTGCATGAAGTGAAGAGGGCGGCTCTTTACATGCCAAGCAACTCTGTAACGTCAGTGACAGGAGAGGCTGTCATCTCGACGACCTATAGGCGCAGAGCCTATACAAAATAAAACTCGAGTCCAGCGCTTCGATTCGAAATGATTTTATCGCTTGAAATTAATCTTTTGAAAAATAAACATATCGAAACAAATATTGACACTGCAAGGAAGATATAAAATCTGTGGGCGAAGTTCATCAGCCCGCACGCTTGGCAGTGCGACGTAGGAGGGCCGCACCAGTCGTGTGAGCAAGCAGCAGCAGCAGCGACATGTGTAGCCTTCCAAGGCACGTCCGTGTCTGTTGTGCGGAACTGGACCACTTGCCCAACTTGTAACCATCCACGGTCTTCGTTGTGGAGATCCGGCCGCTGCGAAGCTCACAGGAGTCTGCTAGCTGGTGGAAACCGCGGCGGGCGCAGCTCTGGACTCGGCGCGTTGTTAGCTGATCATCGGCTGTCGCATTCGCTCGGTTGTACGACGGCTCCGTATCGAGAAGCATGCCGTTTCTTACTTTGGTCTTCTCGCCGTGTGCTGCCATGGGTCGTTCTTGTTGACGCGTGAGGTACAGCCGAGCCTCTGGCTGGTCCTCTGGCTTGTCACCATGACGCATCGAACACCCTCGGCTCCCGTACATCTCTGCGGCAGCTCTGGCGACGCTGACGAGACTTGCGTCCAGGCCGTGGTGAGACGGTGAGGATATTCTGGCCATTGCGATATGGAGTTGTACTGGTTGCGTTGGAAGACAGAAACTCGTGAGGCCTTCTTGTGCCGCTGGAAAGGTCGCTGCTTCTAGAAAAATGGCGACTGAACAGTGAGTGCGCATGCATGCACGAGGGCACGCGGCGTGCAATTCAGCTTCGTCGTTTTCTCAGCGTGTTTGACCAGAAAAGCAAAGACGACGAAGGACCTCAATAAAATAATGATTGCGGGGGTTTAACGTCTCAAAACCTTGATATCATTACGAGAGACGCTGTAATGAAGGGCTCCAGAAATTTCGCCCCTCTCAGAGGTTTTCTGTTTCTTTTTTTTTTCTTTTAATATAGACTGACATCGCCGGTAGAAGCTCCTCAATAATTCCTCTTCATCGGTAAAGTATTCCTCGATTATTTGTGTGCATGGCGGCCCTAGCAACGTTTGAGATTTCTTGACTTTCGTTTTTTATAAGAAATATTTCGATATTCTCTTGACAAGAGATCAAAATGAATAAAAATTAGCGCGCGAGCATTCTACCTACGAATAAAGCTAAGTGCTACAGCTATAAGGACCGTTGAGCTTCTGCACGTATATATTCACCCGTTTTTAAGAGAGAATACAAAGTGAACGTTAAAGAACCCCAGGTGGTCGACAATTCTGGATATCTCCGCTACGGCTTCTCTCATATTCAGAGCTGGTTTTGGGGGGGGGGGGGGGGGCTAAACCCCACAAATCAAATCAGGGAGAGACTACAAAAGATACATGGAAACTTAGACAACGAGGGAAACAGAGCGCACAGATTATCTCACACACCAAGAATACTCATGCGAGATTAACGTATACTGTTATTCTTTTTTTTTTCCCTAGATGCACTCGTAAATGGATTCTTGACCGACTTATGGTCTAACAGCGTATATTTGATGCTTTTCTAAAACTCCTCCAAAATGCACCCAATGCTTAATCGCAGGTCTGAGAGCTTAGTATCTATTGCATTAGTCTTTGATACGATTGCTTTCCTTTGTATAGGCTTGACTGCCAATATTTGCATTGACACTGGCTGTTATAACTGTGATTTAGGATAGTAATTATTGCGTCTACGACCACTGCATCTTCTGCTTGAAATTGTATTCTTCTTAACGTGTACGTGTTCAGGAAATCTGCGACGGCCAATTATTACTGATTCTGATGATGTGAATGTCTCTACTTGCTATTTTTAATATGCCTCTGCTGTAATAACGCTATCAGAGGGTTGACAGTATGCTGAAATAAATAAATAAATAAATAAATAAATAAATAAATAAATAAATAAATAAATAAATAAATAAATAAATAAATAAATAAATAAATAAATAAATAAATAAATAAGTACGCAGTCTCTGGGTGCCTGCACAGCCAGATTATCTAAGTTATAGCTGTTGGCAGAGCAGTTGTCGAATGTTCTTGCGAACAATTCAGTAAGGACGTTAAGCCTTACACAGCTCTTTGTGTTAGAAGTCGAAGACCGAAAGCGATTAAAGTGGCCGTCGCACTCCGGCGGCGCGCACTCCACGTATTAGTCTTTCCTGGTTTTCTTTTTCCTTTCCTTTTTTTTTTTTTTTTTTTGCAAACGCACTGCGCTTTCTTTCTACGCTGATTGTGCAGATGGGAGCTATACAGATGAAAAAAAAGCTTAGGTTTCCCTTCCCACAACACCTAGTATTCTTGCCTAAAGAGAAGCGTTAACTAACGACAGTGATGGCAGCGATAACAGTGGGAGCTGAAAGTGAGCTATTGGCATGCTACGCTCCGTATAATTACTGAGTTTCCTGCAAAACTGCTCCGCATAGGAAAGCGGAACTTGCTGTGCCTTGAAACGAAATGCTAGACCAAGAATTCTATGAAGAGATATTGAGCGTAAAGCGATCAGGTTTTTATGCTGGCTCCGATAAAAATTACCAAAACAGCAGAGGTTTAATAATAATAATAATAATAATAATAATAATAATAATAATAATAATAATAATAATAAAAAGATTATTTAACGTGCCCAGGAACAACCGTAAAGTCTTTGTACTGGCGCACGGAAAAATAAATAACAAAAAACAATACAATAAGGACTCTACAGAAAAAAATACTAATAAAAAACAACAAAGGCCAACATTCATAATAAAATATCAGGGATCAAAACGCTATAAAATTCCACATATACAACTATGCGCAGGCAAAACAAGAAAAAAAATATCAACAGTGTACGACACTGTGTTAGTACAGTGCAAAGCTCGGAGCAGAACACCGACTGGGAGCTGTGAAAAACATCGAGCTCTAAAAAGTAAGCATTGTAGAGACGTTGTATCCTGTCAACGGTCGAATGTTCACAGAGGCAGGCGGTTACTTGAAAAGGTCTATTCTCTCTGGTCAGCTTACGTGGACTTCTAATAATAATAATAATAATAATAATAATATAACGGACAGGAATTAATTCACTCGATAAATAAATAAATAAAATATCTGCTAGAAAGGTTGGTTCCACACCATTTGATTTATGGCGTCATTAATGCAACCGATTACGTCACTTCGTCATACAACGAGAACAAATAATAAAATGATTGCCACCATCTCTAAATCCGTTGTAAACTTGTGGTAAAGCTGTTGTTCAAGCCGGTTTCGTAGGCCTTGTCGATATTCTTACCTCCTTCAAATGAAATCTTATTCACAACCTTTACTCATTCACATTTCGGATAAAAGAGCTTTTCCAAATGACGATTACACATGGAATTTGGCTGAAGCGGCACAGAACCTAAGCTTTAAATTTTTACTACACCTATTTTCGGTCTTGTATGAGATAAATATGCCCTTCAGGGCACGAAATTCATTCATGGAGAGTGGTTGATTTGGAAAACAACTGCCTCACGTTTGTGACAGGTGTATTGGTGTCGTCATATCTGCGGGTTAAATATACAGCCTGAAAAAAAAAATACCGAAGCCAGCATTTCGAATCCGTATCGTTTTATCGTTTCACATAATAGCTTTGAAAAATAAACAGATAGAAATTAACGTTGACGCTGCAAAAAAGATATACAAAGCGCGCTCGAAGTTCAGAAGTCAGCAGGTTTCACAGTACAAGGCCAGGGAGCCGCACCAGACATGTGACGCAGTAGCAGAAGCCACAGGCTGCTGCTGCTGTTTCTACTGCTGCAAAGTGTCCTTTGAAACGGTAGACCACTTTTTCCTTCTAACAGCATCCTGGCTCTTAGCTGCCAAAGAAACACCCGACGCACTGCAGAATGAACACCAGTGCATGTTGGAAGGCAGCTTGGCAGCGAAGAGTCTCCACAGCTGGATGCCTGGGGGCGCAGGAAGCAGATGTAAATACGCTGGAAGCGCCGAGTCCCATGACCATGTGCAGGTTTTCATGCACCTGGCCGAACGCCTGTTTCAGATGTACGACCAGTGGCAGGGCCTCGGTGATGTCCAGCATTGGAGCACCGTGAAGCTTCCATGTAGGTGCTTGCTGGTGTAAGTCGCGGCGGGCCGTGTCCTGCATAGGGCGCCTTGTCAGCGGTGCAGTGGTTGTGGCCTTCGCTCGGTGACTCAGCAGATCCGAATCGAGAAGTACGTCGCTTTTTGCCTTGGTCTTCTTCCTCTGGTCGCGCGATGCCACAGGCCGTAATTGAGGAGGAAGGTTCCACTGCGCCCAGGTGGAGAGCGCGGCCCCCATCTTCCTCTGCTGGTCGTTGCTATCAGTGGCCTCGATGAATGCGGGAAACTGGATTACCCTAGGTTGCAGCGTTGTGTCAGCTTCCCAAGGATACTGGAATCGAGGTCCTTTTAGTTGACGAGCCAGAATTCGGCGACTCTGGATGGGATGCTGCACAGTGGGACCCAGCGCTAGTGCTCGAGCTTCTTCTAACTGGTCACCATGAGGTTTCGAACATTCTCCGCCCTCGTACACCTCTTCAGCGGCTCTCGAATCGCCGACACGTCTTGCTACAGACCGGTGGTGAGGCGACGCGGACTTCGTCATTCTGGTGCTGGGGAGCGGCACTGTAGCATGGACTGCGTCCGAGGTAGTTCGTCAGGGAGGCCTTCTTGCCCAAAGGTTGCTGTTTGTAAGAAGCCGATGGAATGAGCGAGACCGCACTATGATGATGATGATGATGATGATTCTCCTTCACATTTGGCAGCGACCCACTTGGGGGGATTAGCCAGGACTCAGGGGGATTTGAGGTTAATTTACTAAGTTATGCTACCACTACACGAGGACACGCAACCTAATTTTTTTCTCGTCGTTCAGTTGTGTGCAAATGGAGAATCTCCGCCAATTCTTTGTCAGCCATGGGCATGCGTGGCCTACATACAACTTTTCGCGTTTCATTGTAGCAATGGTTCTTCCTAACGAGATATTTCTATTATTCCCGTGATAAGGTAACGCCGAGATGGATGCTAATTTTCGCTTTCATTGCCGTTCCTCCACCTTGCGGAATCTTGCACAACTCATGTGTTGTATTCCATGCCATTGCTTCGAAAGAGCCAGCGCGGATGATGATTATGATGATGATGATGATTGTATGTTTATGGCGCTCATACCATGAGGGGGATAGGCCAAGAATATACAGGCAGTAGTGATAATCAGTCAGGGATTTAGTTACAGGTACTAAGCCAAAAATTAAAAAAATAAGCAGAAGCAAATAAAGAAAGAAAGAAAGAAAGAAAGAAAGTGTTGTATCTCGTCCAGGGACTGACAGGCCAGGGTTCCAACGGGAAAACAAAGCGTTTATTGCCCGAAGCTTACGGGCTGGAGGTTACATCATGAATGGGGCGACAGTGCACTGAGCATTACCATTTAAGCACAAGTGGGCGCATGCGCACTAACTACAGTTCGGTTATCAGGTGTGCTATCACGAACACCACACTTCCTCTGCTTTTATTCTGAAGCTACTAGTTCACGTTCCCTCTCAGAACCGATCAGGTGGTTGGCGATTCCGTAGTGGGTAGCGTCGACCCTGGTCGCCTCGAGAAATGTCTGCCAGCGACGTCGGTGGTGAAGGCGAAACACTAGCTGCCGGCAATGAAGGTGCTGGCTCCGGTTCGGTGTCACTCTGTGGCCATACGGAGAAACCGTCGTCTTGCGCGGCGTTTTCGGCAAGCCCTGCCGTGCCTTGAAGTAGCTGGTTCTTGTGGCGCCGCCACTCGAAGCATCCTGAAGGTGTCGACGCTCGTACCCTGAAAGACACTGGCCCGCTTTGAGCAGTCACCACAGCTGGTATCCATTTGGGCTGTCCCCTGTAATTTCGTGCAAGTACATGATCACCAACATTCACATCGCGCACACGACACTGTCGGTTCACCGTCTGTTTGAACTGTTTGTATGCCACCCTTTCCCCCACGGCAGGTTTGAGTACATCGAGGCGGGTGCGCAAACGTCGTCCCAACAACAAGTTAGCTGGTGCTTCGTGTGTCGTAGCATGGGGTGTGTTGCGATAAGCCAGCAGGAACTTGTTGAGCCTTACCTTCATTGATTGACGCGCATCATCCTTCTTTAGCGCGTTCTTCAGAGTTTGTACGAAACGCTCAGCGAGTCCATTGGTACTGGGATTGTAGGGGGCCGTTTGCACGTGTCGGCAACCCATCTCCCTTACGAACTGCTTGAACTCCTCTGACGTGAACTGTGGGCCGTTATCCGACACGATTGTCTCAGGGAACCCAAAACGAGCGAAAACATCTCGTAAGCACTCAATTGTTGCATCTGTAGTAGTTGAACGCATCACGAAAACTTCTGGCCACTTCGAGTGAGCATCGACCACTATAAGAAACATTGACTGTTGAAATGGTCCTGCAAAATCTATATGTATGCGTTGCCACGGCGCTGAGGGCCAGGACCACGGGTGCAACGGAGCTTTGCAAGGGGCACTGCGCTGTTCTTGGCAATCTGCACATGCCTGCACCATACGCTCAAGGTCCCCCTCGATGGACGGCCACCACACGTAACTGCGCGCGAGCGCCTTGCTGCGAACTATACCTGGGTGACCCTCGTGTAACTCGTCCAGAACTGCTCCCTGCAGTTTTGCGGGAATGACTACCCGTGTTCCCAGCAAAATGCATCCTTGATGCAATGTCAGTTGATTGCGTCTGGCGAAGTATTGTTTCAATCTATCATCACTGACAAATATTGGCCAGCCTGTGCTTATGCACTCTTTTACTTTCGCCAGATCGTTATCCTGCTCTGTGGCATGCGCAATTCCTTTGCTCGACACTGGTAGGGAGGCCAGCCGCAATGAATAGAAAGTCTCTTCAGATTCCTGCGTTTCGTCTTTCACACATGGTAGCGGCAAACGGGAGCAAAAATCGGCTTCTGCGTTATCGGCCGACTTTTTAAAAAGAAGGTCGTGTCTGTATGCCGACAACGTCACAGCCCACCGCTGTAGGCGCGCAGCCGCGATAGGCGGAATACCTGTTGCTGGCCCCAAAATTTGCTGTAAAGGCTTATGATCAGTGATTAAAGTGAATGCTCGGCCATAAATATAGCAGTGAAACTTTTTTATGCCAAAGATTATGGCTAACGCCTCTTTTTCAAGCTGGCTATATTTTTTCTCTGCCTCGGAAAGCGTGCGCGAAGCAAAAGCAACTGGCCGTGACTTGCCGTCCTCAAAAACATGGGAGAGCACTGCACCTACCCCATACTGCGATGCGTCACAGGCCAGCTTTAATGGTCGATCCGGGTCGTAGTGGGCCAGCACCTGCATCACCACTTTCAGCGTTTTCACTCTCCGTTTCTGCTGATACACGCCACGAAATTGCCTGTTGCTGCGACAGGCCCTTTGAATATGCCCTTTCTTTCCGCACTTATAGCAAGTATTATTGACGTGAGGGCATACTGAATGAGCGTGGCTCGGAGAACCGCAGCGATAACAAACCATCAGCTGCTTACCGGCAATCGCTTGCGTCTCGTACAGATCAGCAGGGTCGTCATTACCTTCTCCTTCCATTTTGTGCAGCTGTGTGGCCATTGACTCTACGACTCTAGTCTCGGCGACATTCTTCCGGGCTGCTTCCATGGCCAGGGCGCGCTCGACTGCTTTCGGGAACGTCAGTTTGTCGTCCTCGGTGAAGAGTACTCGCTGCACGTCCTCCCGCAGTAGTCCACACACAAAACGATCCCTTAGCGCTTCGTCCAAATTCGCTCCAAACTGACAACTTTGGGACAACTTCCGAAGTTCAGCAACATATTCGGGCAGAGACTCGCCTTCGTGCTGTGCTCTGCGGTAAAACTTTGCTCGTTCCCCGATTACGGATGGCTTTGGGGCAAGATGTGCGCCTAGGAGGCTCTTCAGTTGCTCAAAACTTTTTTCCGACGGCAGGTCCGGTGCAGCCAATGACTTCAGCAACCCATACGTACGCGGTCCGATGATGCTGAGGAATGCGTGTACTTTGTCGCTGTCGGGAACCTTGTTGACAATCAAAAAAGAGGTCAACCTCTCCTGGTATGCCGTCCAGTCGCTTGCAGTAACGTCGAACGACTCCATCTGGCCCAGCTGCCCTGCAGACCGCACTGTCGCTTCTTGACCAAACTGCTCGCTACTCTTCATTTTTTTGATCCCATCCTCGTCGCCAGTGTTGTATCTCGTCCAGGGACTGACAGGCCAGGGTTCCAACGGGAAAACAAAGCGTTTACTGCCCGAAGCTTACGGGCTGGAGGTTACATCATGAATGGGGCGACAGTGCACTGAGCATTACCATTTAAGCACAAGTGGGCGCATGCGCACTAACTACAGTTCGGTTATCAGGTGTGCTATCACGATCACCACAGAAAGAAAGAAAGAAAATGAAAGAGTCAGCCAGAACGTATGTTGCCACTTCGTCAGTCATCTCTTCTTTTTGGGACACCGAGCCCTTCCAACCGAGGCACAGGATCGAGCTGTCGCAGATACCTGCTGGTGATCGGTGTCGCAGATGAAGAGCTTCGACGGGCTGAGCAGATTTTTTCCTCAAGTACACAATACGGCAGTACCCGAAATCGCTTCGTTGCAGCGGCTCTTCAACACTGTCAACTACGTGCAGGAAAAAAAGAAAAAGAGCGTTTCTCTGTTGAATACCGATATCGATATGTAACCCTTGCGGAGATCGAAGAGGGGACTTTACTAAGTTGTCAGTATGTATACACACGTGGCTTATATGCGAATTGTTAGTGTCATGCAGACAAAATTTCTTGCCATACTTTTCTAGAAGAAAAGCGCGAATTTGGACACAACAAAAGCAAGACAGAAGACAGGACGAGCGCTCGTCCTGTCTTCTGTCTTGCTTTTGTGGTGTCCAAATTCACGCCTTTCTTCTAGAAATGTTTTACCACTAGCCCTTTAAGAAGTACTTCTTGCTATACATCACACGGGGCACGAATGTTTAACATCCATCCGCACTGTTCGCGTGCGCATTACGTGCGATGTGTTGGTCCACACCTGCGTCATGTTGTGCCAATCCCAGGCAAGGCACTCACCGTTACCCAGCGTGCGGTTCTACCAGCACATATCGTGAAGTGCTTGGAAGTTGCCTCACGGTTCATTCTCAGCCCGCTCGCGTATTTGTTCAAACGCTGTATCCTCATCAGAAATGTAGCTGGAGCTATCTGTTCAACAGACAGCAACAATACTGAAGAGACAGCAGAATCATGTTGAACAGACAGCAACAAAAGCATCTCGAGCCATCGGAATTAGGAAAAGGACCAGTAATTGTCGGTGGGGAATGTGCAGAGACTCTCTGATAATGACATACTATATGTGCATCCGCCCTATACTGGAGTATGAATGCTCCTAATTTTCCGGTGCTCCTGTTTGGAAGCTACGTCCGTTAGTGTTTCAGGAACGGGAGACGCTGTGCTTGTGCCTTGAGCTAGCGAAGTTTGTAGCTAAAGCAGTCTTATATAAGGAATCGCGAACTCTTTCTTTTGAAACCAGATTTAAAATATCAACGGTCCAAACTTTCTCAAGGATATATGAATCTACACTAAGACGAGACCAATATATATTTATTAGACATCCAGATTTATTTTTTCGTGTTTCTTGGCCCCGAAGTTACGTACCACCGGTGGTTGCCACACAAAAACTGCTAGACCCGCTATACATAGTGCTCACAAACATAGCTATAAGCGATAACAGTTCTAATTAATTGGAAATTTCATTGGACAACATATTCCCCATTAATGTCAAGCAACTTACGTGGTGTATCCTTAATGGACTTCTACATAGGCACTAAAGTTATTTAACAACGGATGCTTCGCAGAGAGAGGAAAAGGAAAGAGTAAGAATTTTTACCTCAGAACTAGACTGGTCTTTCTCTGTTGGACTGCCGGATTACACACCAGTATTTGTGACAGAATTATTGGCGGCTATATTGGCTTTGCGTAAGCTTCACTCCTCCATGACTACTGCGGTAATTGTTAGACTCGTTGGCATTGTGTACTTCATTAACTACTCTAGGTGAATCGCACATTCCGAGAACTTTCCGCACTTTGGTTCCAAATCACTTGCAAAAACTACGGTTATTTTGGGTGCCTGGTCACAAAGGATTGGTCATAAACGAATTGGCAGACACTTTGGCTAAGGCTTCCATTGCAAGTACTGTTCCTTCTCTCGTTCCAAATACGGCGTTTCTTACCGCAGTAAAATTCAGAAAGTACCATTTATTAATGTTGACACCCTGTGTGATTTACACAAATCAAATCAAATCAAGTTTTATTATTTCATATAAAGATGTACAAAAAAGGATATACGGAAGGAGGTCCCGTAGTATACACTGAAATGGGACCTCCTATGAAATGTAAACATAAGTATTTGATTGGCAACAACAGTGGCAGAAATAATAGAATACAAGGTTACAAAAAATGAACTACAGATAGAATTAAATGACGATGCTCGCATCAACTACAAGCAATCGCAAATGTAAACTGTAAAATATATTTATATATATCTATCTAAATAGCATAACATGATAAAGAAAAGAAAAACACACCCAAAAAAAGCAAAAGACTGAAAAGAGAACGACATGGCGAGGGAGAAACCGGTTAGGCAGAAGAGTGAGTGTCACATAACAAAAACTTTTTCAATTCATGGCAAAATTTATGTGATTTTTGAATTTATTAGAAATGGCAATGTATACCATAATGATATGGCCGCAAAGTGAACTGTCTGTTTGCCATAATTAGTTCTTACTTTGGGCAGAATGAAGTTGTTATGCTGCGCAAAACGTGTTGGGTTAGTATTTAGTAAAGATGATGAATGAATTAATGATAATGATATTTGTTTATTGATTAGTTTGAAAAGGAAAGTGGCGAGATTGAATTTTACAAGGGCGGCAACATCGAGAATTTTATTTTCTTCTAACAACTGTTTAGCGTTATGGGTGGGTGAACTAAACGTGATTAATCGAATTGCCTGGTTCTGAATGATTTGTAGAATACCCTCGGAGCAGGTCATTTTTCCAAACAAGGACAATCGAAACAATCTTGACAAGGTTGTGATGTAGAATACTGACGTTGAATTTCTACATGCACCGAGCTGGTCTTGAGGTCTCTCCTTCATGCGCTTTTTCCAACCAGCCAGACACAGTCGCACACTTTTTGCTCGAATGCAAGCGCTTTGCCTCCCGTAGGAAAAACACTACCGAAATGGCATTGCCAAGTCTGGGCATTCCATTATCAAGCATTGTACTTTTTTCATTCGGGTCTTCCGTGCTGGGACACACGAACAGAAATATATGCCTCGCTAGACAAAAGTTCATTACGGATTCGAATCGATTTGCTTCTTCAGTTATTAGATCCTAATTACTTATTCCATTATTCTCTATACCATTTATTGAGTGCCATTTTATTTCATTAAGTTATTTCGCATGAAACGACTACGTTTGCAATATTTAAATTCACATCAAATCACGAATAAACCTTTCAGGTATCATAACTTACTAAATTAACCTCAAATCCTCCTGAGTCTTGGGTAATCCCCCCAAGTGGGTAGATGCCAAATGTGAAGGAGCATCATCATCATCATCATTATTTCACGATGACAAAGAATTTGTGGCCGCCTGCTCTCGTGCAATTCGCGATCCATCATCGAATCGCCATTTTTCGGCAGCTCTGTCCTGGGAAGAAATTCCGTTCTGGTCAACAGGCATCGGACGCACTCAATACCAGCGTGACTCGACATCGGAATTTCCAGTGATTCTGCAGCGCCTCATCACCGTACGATGCCAACCCTTGTCGGCGTTGCCAGAGCCGCGGCAGAGATGCGAGAGGAAGCAGAAAGTTCGACACGTCTTTGCAACCAGCCAGGTGATCCTCGAGCGTTTGTGCTTCGTCCTACAAGCCATCTATGTGGACCCCTTCAGAACCACGGAAGACCATTTCCGTCAGCTAATCTACGAGCTCACGGAAAACAACTAGCTACAAGGATCCACTTTGCCACGATTGATGCCACTGGCAATGATAATCCGCAGCTGTGGATGTTCCAGAGTAAGTGGGTTGGACGGCCCTCTCCGCATCCAGGACGGCATAGCTCCGCGCATCACCACTACAATCAAGAACGGAAGAGTATTCTTCTCGTTTTGGAGCCATCAACTGCCCAAACCAAGGGACCAACACACGCTGGGGTCCTCGCAACGCCGAGGTTTGTGCAGTTGTCGATTCTCCGCGACTCTCACCAAGAAGTGGCTTGTCGGGAGTATTTCTGTGCCAGAATGACCAAAGAATGCCAGTGGATGCTGTTCCCTCCCGGTTCCTCACGGTCTACCATCGCCCTGCACAAACGCTCCAGGTTTCATGGCGTTGAGGATGCGCAAGCCCGGAATCATGGCGCTGTCGAGGCCCTGCCAGCGGTTGATCATCTGGACCAGGCGTCTGGACAGCTGCACGAGCATCTCTTTCTGTTCCTGGGTCTCGGCCATCGGAAATAGAAGCTTCAAAGCAGTGATCTAGGCTTCGTGCAGCCAGCAGCGGCAGCACTCATTTCGAGTTGCGATGTAACCTGAGCCGCTGCTCGTAATGCCGAGCATCGAGGTCTTTCATGGTGGGATCCAAGCGCTTGGGTGTTTGTTACTGCAGCGAATGGGTCAGTTTCGAGAAGTGGGCGCTCCGACGTTTTTGAGGTGTTTGGCAGCGTGTGGCTTACTCAGCCGCTTTTCGAGACTGGATCGGATGACCGTCGCAGTGTTCCAGACATTCTGGCTGCTGATGCACGTGCGCATATTTTACAGAATCGCCATGTCGACGCGAATTTGGACGTAGTTATTAATTGGTTTACCTCATTGAATAAAATAACTTCGATTCAGCGCTCAGGTGTCCGGGGTAATTTTTTTTCCGCGAAGCATTACCCCAGCACCGGTGACCTGTATGCTATTTGTGTATATATTGAATTTAGATGTCTTCTTTGGCGTCGCATTACAAAAAAGTTCAATTTTTGTAACCTTATACCTTATGTAAACAAGAAATGGCGTGAGAGCGCGTTGCAGGATTGTTTCATTCTCTTCTCTATTGTACATAATCGTAGGTATTTTGCTCACCCTTCATGTACTTCGTGTCCACCGTATTTATAAATAAATAAATAAATAATAAATAAATAAATAAATAAATAAATAAATAAATAAATGGGGTTGACGCAGACTGGTCAGGTGCCGCGTGTAAACAAGTAAATGCTAAACCCAGATGAAGGCTTCGAGAAACCACCCGGAAATTTCGTTATATCCCACGAAAAAGCGCGAGTCCAACAAATGTCTAGACTCATTCTTGAGAATTATTATGTTAAATAAAAAGGTAACAAAGAAGAAGGGAACGCGCGCGGATAATTTTATTCAGTATGCATATAACGGAAAGGTGGGCAAGAATAAACGATTGAACAAATGGTGCGCTGCTGTGCGGAACCCTACATGTTGCGTGAATGGAAGAGATGCATCACATTTGCGGTCGATTCAAAGTCTCGGCAGCCGACGCCTCCAAGCACAAGGACGTGGCGAGTGTGCAGGATGCACTGGTGATTCCTTTTCTGTGGCGCGACTTGACGAGGTTCGTATATATATGTAACACGCTCTCAACGTCGCCTCTGCTTATATAGGAGTATCGCCAACAAGCACAGAGCGCATTCCGCTATTAGATTCAAGCAATTCTCACTACACGCATATGTGACATGCAGAACTTCTACCCTGATATAAGCGACGTCCATATTGATCAAACCTTTCCAAGGAAGGAGGCATAGCTGCTTATACCGAGAACACCTTTAGATGTCCCTGGAATAGATCAGAGAGACGCACATCCTCAAGAAGCGGTTTTAATCATTTTGATTCCAACCGTATATCTGACGAAAAACGCGGGTTCCACGCTTAATGACAGTATCTCACGAAAAGCACGCGAGTAAGCCCGAAAGATGGGATCATGGGCTGTAAAAATCTGCAGGTGATTTGATGAAAACATGCCGTCCAAATCCGCTTATAAGAGGAGCTCGCAAGGCTTGTTTGAAGCGGCAAATTTAAACATAGTCCCAAAGCCGATTGCAGGTTTTATATGAGATCAGCAAATCTGGACTATATAGTGCGTGCATGAAGTGAAGAGGGCGGCTCTTTACATGCCAAGCAACTCTGTAACGTCAGTGACAGGAGAGGCTGTCATCTCGACGACCTATAGGCGCAGAGCCTATACAAAATAAAACTCGAGTCCAGCGCTTCGATTCGAAATGATTTTATCGCTTGAAATTAATCTTTTGAAAAATAAACATATCGAAACAAATATTGACACTGCAAGGAAGATATAAAATCTGTGGGCGAAGTTCATCAGCCCGCACGCTTGGCAGTGCGACGTAGGAGGGCCGCACCAGTCGTGTGAGCAAGCAGCAGCAGCAGCGACATGTGTAGCCTTCCAAGGCACGTCCGTGTCTGTTGTGCGGAACTGGACCACTTGCCCAACTTGTAACCATCCACGGTCTTCGTTGTGGAGATCCGGCCGCTGCGAAGCTCACAGGAGTCTGCTAGCTGGTGGAAACCGCGGCGGGCGCAGCTCTGGACTCGGCGCGTTGTTAGCTGATCATCGGCTGTCGCCTTCGCTCGGTTGTACGACGGCTCCGTATCGAGAAGCATGCCGTTTCTTACTTTGGTCTTCTCGCCGTTCGCTGCCATGGGCCGTTCTTGTTGACGTGTAAGGTACCGGTGACCCTCTGGCTGGTCCTCTGGCTTGTCACCATGACGCATCGAACACCCTCGGCTCCCGTACATCTCTGCGGCAGCTCTGGCGACGCTGACGAGACTTGCGTCCAGGCCGTGGTGAGACGGTGAGGATATTCTGGCCATTGCGATATGGAGTTGTACTGGTTGCGTTGGAAGACAGAAACTCGTGAGGCCTTCTTGTGCCGCTGGAACGGTCGCCGCTTCTAGAAAAATGGCGACTGAACAGTGAGTGCGCATGCATGCACGAGGGCACGCGGCGTGCAGTTCAGCTTCGTCGTTTTCTCAGAGTGTTTGACAGAAAAGCAAAGACGACGAAGGACCTCAATAAAATAATGATTGCGGGGGTTTAACGTCTCAAAACCTAGATATCATTACGAGAGACGCTGTAATGAAAGGCTCCAGAAATTTCGCCCCTCTCAGAGGTTTTCTGTTTCTTTTTTTTTTCTTTTAATATAGACTGACATCGCCGGTAGAAGCTCCTCAATAATTCGTCTTCATCGGTATAGAATTCCTCGATTATTTGTGTGCATGGCGGCCCTAGCAATGTTTGAGATTTCTTGACTTTCGTTTTTTATAAGAAATATTTCGATATTCTCTTGACAAGAGATCAAAATGAATAAAAATTAGCGCGCGAGCGTTCTACCTACGAATAAAGCTAAGTGCTACAGCTATAAGGACCGTTGAGCTTCTGCACGTATATATTCACCCGTTTTTTAGAGAGAATACAAAGTGCACGTTAAAGAACCCCAGGTGGTCGACAATTCTGGAGATCTCCGCTACGGCTTCTCTCATATTCAGAGCTGGTTTTGGGGGGGGGGGGGGGCTAAACCCCACAAATCAAATCAGGGAGAGACTACAAAAGATACATGGAAACTTAGATAACGAGGGAAACAGAGCGCACAGATTATCTCACACACCAAGAATACTCATGCGAGATTAACGTATACTGTTATTCTTTTTTTTTCCCTAGATGCACTCGTAAATGGATTCTTGACCGACTTATGGTCTAACAGCGTATATTTGATGCTTTTCTAAAACTCCTCCAAAATGCACCTAGTGCTTAATCGCAGGTCTGAGAGCTTAGTATCTATTGCATTAGTCTTTGATACGATTGCTTTCCTTTGTATAGGCTTGACTGCCAATATTTGCATTGACACTGGCTGTTATAACTGTGATTTAGGATAGTAATTATTGCGTCTACGACCACTGCATCTTCTGCTTGAAATTGTATTCTTCTTAACGTGTACGTGTTCAGGAAATCTGCGACGGCCAATTATTACTGATTCTGATGATGTGAATGTCTCTTCTTGCTATTTTTAATATGCCTCTGCTGTAATAACGCTATCAGAGGGTTGACAGTATGCTGAAATAAATAAATAAATAAATAAATAAATAAATAAATAAATAAATAAATAAATACGCAGTCTCTGGGTGCCTGCACAGCCAGATTATCTAAGTTATAGCTGTTGGCAGAGCAGTTGTCGAATGTTCTTGCGAACAATTCAGTAAGGACGTTAAGCCTGACACAGCTCTTTGTGTTAGAAGTCGAAGACCGAAAGCGATTAAAGTGGCCGTCGCACTCCGGCGGCGCGCACTCCATGTATTAGTCTTTCCTGGTTTTCTTTTTCCTTTCCTTTTTTTTTTTTTTTGCAAACGCACTGCGCTTTCTTTCTACGCTGATTGTGCAGATGGGAGCTATAGAGATGAAAAAAAGCTTAGGTTTCCCTTCCGACCACACCTAGTATTCTTGCCTAAAGAGAAGCGTTAACTAACGACAGTGATGGCAGCGATAACAGTGGGAGCTGAAAGTGAGCTATTGGCATGCTACGCTCCGTATAATTACTGAGTTTCCTGCAAAACTGCTCCGCATAGGAAAGCGGAACTTGCTGTGCCTTGAAACGAAATGCTAGACCAAGAATTCTATGAAGAGATATTGAGCGTAAAGCGATCAGGTTTTTATGCTGGCTCCGATAAAAATTACCAAAACAGCAGAGGTTTAATAATAATAATAATAATAATAATAATAATAATAATAATAATAATAATAATAATAATCAGAAGATAATTATGATACTCAATATCGGCTAGAATGGTTAAGCCCACAGCATTTAATTTATGGTGTCAGTAATGCAACCGATTATGTCACCACTTAGTGATACAACAACAACAACAACAACGACAAAACGATTCGTACCACGTTTAAGTCCGCTGTAAACTTATCATAAAGTTGTCGTCTAAGCCCGTTTCGTAGGCATTGTCGATATTCTTACCTCCTTCAAGTGAAATCTACTTCGCAACTCCATTCGTCTACATTTCGGATGAAAGCGCATTTCCAACTGACTGAAGCGCATTTCCAACCATGGGATTGCGCGGTCTACAACGTTTCGCGTTTCTTTATAGCAATGGTTCTTGTTAACGAGACAACTTCTATTGTTCTCGCCATAGGATCATAACGCCGAAATAGATGCTAATTCTCACTTTTACGGTCATTCCTCAAACTCGGGGAATTTCACAGAACTCACCTGTTATATTCCATGCCATTGCTTCGAACCAACCAGCGCAAATGATGATGAACCTATGTTTATGGCGCTCACTCATTGAGGGGGATAGGTCAAGAATAAAGCGGTAGTAGCTATAGTCAGTCAAGAATTGAGTAAGAGGGACTGAAGTGAAAAGGAAAAAAAAAACGCAAAAAAAAAGACGTAGAAACAAGTGAATGCTTTGGTAGTCAGCCAGCGCGGATGCGGCCACCTCGTCAGCGCCCGGAGATCTCTTCTTGTTTCTGACACCAAGCCCTTCCAACGGAGGCACAGGATCGAGCTGTCGCAGTATCTGCTGGTAATCGCTGTCGCTGATGAAGAGCTTCGACGGGCTGAACCAATTTTTCCTCAAGTAGACAATACGGCACTACCCGAAAAAGCTTCGTTGCAGCGGCTCTTCAACACTGTCAACTACGCGCAAGAAAAAAAAAAAAAAAGGACCATTCGTCTGTTGAATAACGATATCGAAATTTAACCCTTGCTGAGTTCGAAGAGTGGTTGTCAAGGTGCATAATGACGTTACGTATATGCGAATATGTTTATGTATATGCAGACAAAAATTTCTTGCTATACGTCACACGGAGCACGTATATTTAGCATCACCATCCGCGCTGTTCGCTTGTGAATTACGTGCAGTGCGTTGGTCCGCAACTGCGTCATTGTGCGAATCCCATAGAAGGCACCCACCGTTATACCCAGCGTGCGGTTCTACCCGCACATATCGCGACGTGCTTGGAAGTTGCCTCGCGGTTCATTGTCAGCCCGCTCGCGTACTCGTTTAAACGCTGTACCCTCGTCAGAAATGTAGCTGGAGTGATCTGTGAGTCAGGAATAGTTAGGAAAATAACAATGTCATATATACTATACAAGACACAAAATAATATTTTACAAGGTATTTTAGACGGTTCTTCCTTTGCTTTTTCCGTTTCAAGCACGCTATATTTCAAGATGAGTGTAATGTTCGCCACTTTGACTTTCAGGCTAGCGTAAAAAGAGCGCTCTATTTCGCTTATTACGAACAGTGAAAGTAATCCCACGACCGTTAAACATAGATTCAACCGTGCTTACAAAACAGGAAATAGCAGACTTCCTAAACACATTTGCCACAGGATTGGAGGCACGATTCCCGTCGTGTCTCTCCATAACTTCGTTGAGGCAGAGATGCACTGACGATATTGAAAATGTAACGCTGGAGGAATTAGCCGCTGTGGTGTCAGGATTACCAGCAGCAGCCCCAGGTCCCCACGAGCTCACCACGAAGATGCTAAAACTTTCCTTTGAGGTCGCTCCAAAAGTGTTGCTGGAAGCTATTAACTATTCTTTTTCAAAAGCATCGATTCCCATGCGTGGAAAACTGATAAGGTTATACCATTAATTAAAAATAAAAGCAGAGGATACAATCTTACATTCGACCTATTTCGCTAACGGATTGGCAGGGTACTACATGCACGAATGACAACATATGTAACTGAGAAAGAAATATG
>JABSTT010002691.1:0-38950 GCA_013339685.2 Hyalomma asiaticum | reverse complement strand
CGCAACAGCTGTATTCATTAAAGGAACGGGCGAAACACCTTGAAAGTCATGGTTAGCAAAGCAACAATGAAAGCACCTATATACACCTTACATTTCCTTCTAAGTGCGCACACAGGAAATTTCTCATGCAGAAACATTCGTGCGTGTCTCATGTTGTCATGCTCTAGTGACCTTATGTTCGTGAAGACTGTGTAGATCATCTGGGCATAGCACGCAAAATAACACTGGAATGTTTGGCTATTGGAATGCAAATAATGGTGAAAATGACACTCCTAAGCTTTAGCGACGCAAGCGGTCCCGAATTCTTTGCTAGAAACAAAAGTGCATGAAACGACGTTTTACGCACTTAGAGTGCGCAACAGCTGTATTCATTAAAGGAACGGGTGAAACACCTTGAAAGGTCATGGTTAGCAAAGCAACAAAGAAAGCATCTATATACACCTTAGATTTCTTTCTAAGTGCACACACAGAAATTTCTCATGCAGAAACATTGGTGCGTGTCATGTTTTCATGCTCTGGTAACCTGTGTCGTGAAAAGACCGTTTCCATCATCGGCGCATAGCACGCAGAATAACACTGGAATGTTTGGCTATTTGGAATGCAAATGGTGAATATGACACTCCTAAGCTTTAGCGACGCAAGCGGTCCCGAATTCCTTGCTAGGAAGACAAGTGCAAGAAACGACGTTTTACGCACTTACAGTGCGCAAGAGCTGCATTCATCAAGGCATGGGCGAAACTCCTTGAAAGGTCATGGTTAGCAACGAAACAAGGAAAGCACCTATATACACCTTTACATTTCCTTCTAAGTGCGCACACAGGAAATTTCTCATGCAGAAACATTGGTCACCAGAGCATGTTTTCATGCTCTGGTGACCCTGTGTTCGTGAAAAGACTGTCTCCATCATCTGGGCATAGCACGCAAAATAACACTAGAATGTTTGGCTATTTGGAATGCAAATTATGGTGGAAATGACACTCCTAAGCTTTAGCGACGAAAGCGGTCCCGAATTCTTTGCTAGGAACAAAAGTGCATGAAACGACGTTTTACGCACTTACAGTGCGCAACAGCTGTATTCATTAAAGGAACGGGTGAAACACCTTGAAAGGTCATGGTTAGCAAAGAAACAAGGAAAGCACTTATATACACCTGCACGTTTCCTAAGTGTGCACACGGGAAATTTTCATGCAGAAACATTGGTGCGTGTCCGTCAGTTTTCTGCTCTGGTAACCTGTGTTCGTGAAAAGACTTTTCTCATCTGGGCATAGCACCAGAATAACACTGGAGATGTTTGGCTATTTGGAAGGCAAATAATGGTGAAAATGACACTCCTAAGGTTTAGCGACGCGAGCGGTCCGAATTCTTTGCTAGAAACACAAGTGCAAGAAACGAGGTTTATCCACTTACAGTGCGCAACTGCTGTATTCAAAAAAGGAAGGGTGAAACACCTTGAAAGGTCATGGGTGAGCAAAGCAACAATGAAAGCACCTATATACACTTTAGATTTCCTTCCTAAGTGTGCACCAGAAAATTTCTGATGCAGAACATTGGTGCGTGTCTCATGTTTTGATGCTCTTGTAACCTTGTCTTCGTGAAAAGGCTGTTTCCATCATCTGTTCATACACGCAGAAATAACACTGGAATGTGTTGGCTATTTGGAATGCAAAATAATGTGAAAAATCACACTCCTAAGCGTTAGCGACGTAGCGGTCCGAAATTCTTGCTCGAGGAACAAGTGCAAGAAACGACGTTTTATGCACTTACAGTGCGCAACTGCTGTATTCAAAAAAGGAAGGGTGAACACCTTGAAAGGTCATGGTTAGAAAAGCACCAATGAAAGCATCCTTATACACCTTTACATTTCCTTCTATGTGTGCACATAGGAAATTGCTCATGCAGAAACATGGTGCGTGTCTCAAGTTCTGATGCTCTGTAACCTTGTCTTCGTGAAAGACCTGTTTCCATCATCTGCGCATAGCACGCAGAATAACACTGGAATGTTTCGCTATTTGGAATGCAATAATCGGTGAAACATGGCACTCCGAAGCTTAGCGACGTAAGCGGTCCCGAATTCTTTGCTAGAAACACAAGTGCAAGAAACGACGTTTTATCCACTTACAGTGCGCAACTGCTGTATTCAAAAAAGGAAGGGCTGAAACAACTTGAAAGGTCATGGTTAGCAAAGCACCAATGAAAGCACCTATATACACTACGTTTCCTTCTAAGTGTGCACACAGGAAATTTCTCATGCAGAAACATTGGTGCGTGTCTCATGTTGTCATGCTCTAGTGACCTTATGTTCTTGAAGACTGTGTAGATCATCTGGGCATAGCACGCAGAATAACACTGGAATGTTTGGCTATTTGGAATGCAAATAATTGCAAATAATGGTGAAAATGACACTCCTAAGGTTTAGCGACGCGAGCGGTCCCGAATTCTTTGCTAGAAACACAAGTGCAAGAAACGACGTTTTATCCACTTACAGTGCGCAACTGCTGTATTCCAAAAAGGAAGGGGTGAAACACCTTGAAAGGTCATGGTTAGCAAAGGCACCAAGGAAAGCACCTATATACATCTTAGATTTCCATTCTAATTGTGCACACAGGAAATTTCTCATGCAGAAACATGGGTGCGTGTCTCATGTTTTGATGCTCTTGTAACCTTGTCTTCGTGAAAAGCAGCTTCCTATCATCTCGTCATAGCACGCAGAATAACACTGGAATGTTTGCTATTTGGAATGCAAATAATGGTGAAAATCACACTCCTAAGCTTAGCGGACGTAAGCGGTCTGAATTCTTTGCTCGGAGCACAAGTCACAGAAACGACGTTTTATGCACTTAGAGAGCGCAACTGCTGTATTAAAAAAGCAACGGGTGAAACACCTTGAAAGGTCATGGTTAGCAAAGCACCAATGAAAGCATCCATATACACCTTTACATTTCCTTCTATGTGTGAACATAGGAAATTTCTCATGCAGAAACATTGGTGCGTGTCTCAAGTTCTGATGCTCTTGTAACCTTGTCTTCGTGAAAACACCGTTTCCATCATCTGCGCATAGCACGCAGAATAACACTGGAATGTTTCGCTATTTGGAATGCAAGTAATCGTGAAAATGACACTCCGAAGCTTTAGCGACGCGAGCGGTCCCGAATTCTTTGCTAGAAACACAAGTGCAAGAAACGACGTTTTATCCGCTTACAATGCGCAACTGCTGTATTCAATAAAGGAACGGGTGAAACTCCTTGACAGGTCATGGATAGCAAAGTAACAAGGAAAGCACCATATATGACACCTTCACATTTCCTTCTAAGGTTAGCACACAGTGACAATTTCTCATGCAGACACATTGGTGCGTGGCTCATGGTTTGATGGCTCTGGTACCTTGTCCTTCGTGAAAAGGACTTGTTCCAGTCATCTGCGCATAGCACGCAGAATAACACTAGGAATTTGTACGCTGTTTGGAATGCAAGTAATGGTGAAAATCACACTCCTAAAGCTGTAGCGACGTAAGCGGTCCGAATTCCTTTGCTAGTAACAAAAGTGCAAGAAACGATCGTTTTACGCACTCACAGTGCGCAGCAGCTGTATTCAATAAAAGGAACTGGTGAAACACCTTGAAAGGTCTGGATGGCAAAGCAACAATGAAAGCATCCTATATACACCTTTATATTCCTTCTTAATGTGTGCACATAGGAATGTCTCATTACAGTAAACAGTGGTGCGTGTCTCATGTTCTGATGCTCTGGTAACCTTGTCTTCGTGAAAACAAGGCTGTTGCCAGTCATCTGCGCATAGCACGCCAGAATACACTGGAATGTTTCGCTATTTGGAATGCAAAGTATACGTGAAAAATGGCACACTCCGAAAGCTTTAAGCGAACGCTAAGTGGGATCCCCCAGAGTCTTTGCTAGGAACAAAAGTGCAAGAAACGACGTTTTACGCACTCACAGTGCGCAACAGCTGTATTCAATAAAGGAACGGGCGAAACACCTTGAAAGGTCATGGTTAGCAAAGCAACAAAGAAAGCATCTATATACACCTTTAGATTTCCTTCTAAGTGTGCACACAGAAAATTTCTCATGCAGAAACATTGGTGCGTGTCATGTTTTCATGCTCTGGTAACCTTGTGTTCGTGAAAAGACCGTTTCCATCATCGGCGCATAGCACGCAGAATAACACTGGAATGTTTGGCTATTTGGAATGCAAATGGTGAATATGACACTCCTAAGCTTTAGCGACGCAAGCGGTCCCGAATTCCTTGCTAGGAAGACAAGTGCAAGAAACGACGTTTTACGCACTTACAGTGCGCAAGAGCTGCATTCATTAAAGGCATGGGCGAAACTCCTTGAAAGGTCATGGTTAGCAACGAAACAAGGAAAGCACCTATATACACCTTTACATTTCCTTCTAAGTTCGCACACAGGAAATTTCTCATGCAGAAACATTGGTGGTGTCTCTGTTTTGATGCTCTGGTGACCTTGTGCTCGTGAAAAAGGCCGTTTCGTCATCTGGGCATAGCACGCAGAATACACACACTGGAAGTTGGTATTTGGAAATGGAATAATGGTGAAAATGACAACTCCTATGCTTTAGCGAGCAAGCGGCCGAATTTTTTGCTAGGAAACACAAGTGCAAGAAACTACGTATTTCTGCACTTACAGTGCGAAAACTGATTATAAATAAAGGAAACGGGCGAACACCTTGAAAGGTCATGGTTAGGCAAAGCACCAATGATAGCACTCAATATACAACCTTTACATTTCCTTCCTCTAGTGTACACTACGAAATTTTCTCTTTCAAGGAAACATTCGTGCGTGTCTCATGTTTTGATGCTCTTGTAACCTTGTTTTTCTGTTGAAACGACCTGTTTCCCTCATTCTGTCATCGCACGCAGAATAACCACTGGAATGTTCGGCTATTTCGAATTCACAATAATGGGTGAAAATCACACTCCTAAGCTTTAGCGACGTAAGCGGTCCCAAATTCTTTGCTCGGAGCACAAGTGCAAGAAACGACGTTTTATGCACTTACAGTGCGCAACTGCTGTATTCAAAGAAGCAACGGGTGAAACACCTTGAAAGGTCATGGTTAGCAAAGCAACAATGAAAGCATCAATATAAACCTTTACATTTCCTTCTATGTGTGCACATAGGAAATTTCTCATGCAGAAACATTCGTGCGTGTCTCATGTTTTGATGCTCTTGTAACCTTGTCTTCGTGAAAAGGCTGTTTCCATCATCTGTTCATAGCACGCAGAATAACACTGGAATGTTTCGCTATTTGGAATGCAAATAATGGTGAAAATCACACTCCTAAGCTTTAGCGACGTAAGCGGTCCCAAATTCTTTGCTCGGAGCACAAGTGCAAGAAACGACGTTTTATGCACTTACAGTGCGCAACTGCTGTATTCAAAGAAGCAAGGGGTGAAACACCTTGAAAGGTCATGGTTAGCAAAGCAACAATGAAAGCATCAATATACACCTTTACATTTCCTTCTATGTGTGCACACAGGAAATTTCTCATGCAGAAACATTGGTGCGTGTCTCATGTTTTGATGCTCTTGTAACCTTGTCTTCGTGAAAAGACCGTTTCCATCATCTGCGCATAGCACGCAGAATAACACTGGAATGTTTCGCTATTTGGAATGCAAATAATGGTGAAAATGACACTCCTAAGCTTTAGCGACGTAAGCGGTCCCAAATTCTTTGCTCGGAGCACAAGTGCAAGAAACGACGTTTTATGCACTTACAGTGCGCAACTGCTGTATTCAAAAAAGGAACGGGTGAAACACCTTGAAAGGTCATGGTTAGCAAAGCACCAATGAAAGCATCCATATACACCTTTACATTTCCTTCTATGTGTGCACATAGGAAATTTCTCATGCAGAAACATTGGTGCGTGTCTCATGTTTTGATGCTCTTGTAACCTTGTCTTCGTGAAAAGACAGTTTCCATCATCTGCGCATAGCACGCAGAATAACACTGGAATGTTTCGCTATTTGGAATGCAAATAATGGTGAAAATGACACTCCTAAGCTTTAGCGACGTAAGCGGTCCCAAATTCTTTGCTCGGAGCACAAGTGCAAGAAACGACGTTTTATGCACTTACAGTGCGCAACTGCTGTATTCAAAGAAGCAAGGGGTGAAACACCTTGAAAGGTCATGGTTAGCAAAGCAACAATGAAAGCATCAATATACACCTTTACATTTCCTTCTATTTGTGCACACAGGAAATTTCTCATGCAGAAACATTCCTGCGTGTCATGTTTTGATGCTCTTGTAACCTTGTCTTCGTGAAAAGACCGTTTCCAATCATCTGCGCATAGCACGCAGAATAACACTGGAATGTTTGGCTATTTGGAATGCAAATAATGGTGAAAATGACATTCCTAAGTTTTAGCGACGCAAGCGGTCCCGAATTCTTTGCTAGAAACACGAGTGCAAGAAACGACGTTTTATGCACTTACAATGCGCAACTGCTGTATTCAAAAAAGGAAGGGGTGAAACACCTTGAAATGTCATGGTTAGCAAAGCACCAATGAAAGCACCTATATACACTACGTTTCCTTCCAAGTGTGCACACAGGAAATTTTCTCATGCAGAAACATTGGTGCGTGTCATGTTTTCATGCTCTAGTGACCTTGTGTTCGTGAAGACTGTAGATCATCTGGGCATAGCACGCAGAATAACACTGGAATGTTTGGCTATTTGGAATGCAAATAATGGTGAAAATGACACTCCTAAGTTTTAGCGACGCAAGCGGTCCCGAATTATTTCATCATGCAAATCTATATCTTCATGGGAAACTTGCTGTGTGCACACTTAGAAGGAAATATAAAGGTGTATATAGGTGCTTTCATTGTTGCTTTGCTAACCATTACCTTTCAAGATGTTTCGACCGTGCCTTTATTGAATACAGCAGTTGCGCACTCTAAGTGCATAAAACGTCGTTTCTTGCACTCGTGTTCCTAGCAAAGAATTCGGGACCGCTTGCGTCGCTAAAGCTTAGGAGTGTCATTTTCACTATTATTTGCATTCCAAATAGCCAAACATTCCTGTGTTATTCTACGTACTATGCCCAGATGATGGAAACGGTCTTTTCACGAACACAAGGATACCAGAGCATGAAAACATGACACGCACCAATGTTTCTGCTTGACAACTTTCCTGTGTGCACACTTAGAAGGAAATGTAAGGGTGTATATAAGTGCTTTTCTGGTTTCTTTGCTAACCATGACCTTTCAAGGTGCTAACCATGACCTTTCGTGAACCTTGGACCATGCCCATTAAGTTTAAATTGATCGCTTACATAGGTGACGACTGATTCAAAATCATTCTTACTAGAAAGTAAACGATCAATTTAAACCTAATGGAGATGGTCTAAGGTTCACGAAAGGACTACCGGAAAGAAACGTAATACAGTTTTTAGATATCTCGTTGTCATTTGAGCAGAATCACGTGTGTTGGCAGTATTCCCCTAGAGCATCTAAGCCGTTGTTAAACTTTGACTCCAAGCATTCCAAAGTAGTAAAAAACGGAATAGCCTTGTCCTGTTTAAAGTCAGCCCTATCAAAGTCGTGCGTGCACCGCTTGACCATTAGCTTTAATGCGCAGGTCGAGCGCCTTTTAGATGCAGGTTACCCTAGACTAGCCATAGCCACAGTAGCAGAACGTCTTAAGAAGTCGATTTCGACCGGAACTAAAGCTCTAGCAGAGAGTAACATTAGCAAGAAAAAGGTCGTGAGTATTCCGTATATCCACGCAGTTTCGCACAGGCTTAAGAAAGTAGGAAGTAAATATGGGGTTAATGTTGTGTTTACGGCTCCCAATAAGTTAGGAAGGGTTTGTGCTGCCGTGCATAGAAGAAATGAGCAGATGGAAGGTAAGAAGCGAACAGATATCTGTCCGGTTAAGCACTTAGCCAAGAACAATTTCACCGACTGTCGCATGGGTGTGGTGTATAAGATTCCTTTTAGCTGCGGACGTTTTTATGTAGGACAAACCGCGCGTTGTATTAATCAAAGATTAATTGAACACAGAAGGTCGCTATCAGGTGGGACGCCGTCCAATCTATCCTTGCACTGCCAGGTCTGTAGCTGCATGCCCGAGTTAGACAAAACCGAGATCCTGTACAGGCATAGGAACGAAGATACGCGTTTATTGGTTGAGGCCTGGCATATTAGTATTAGTGGAAGTGCATGCGTGAGTCAACCGTCGATTATCTTAAACAGAGAGGAGATAGAATGTCTTAGCACTTGTCTATCGCGTAGAACGGCACGTGTAACAGTATGACAGGTGACGCTACCATTCCGAGCATGCGCAGATAAGCTGTGTGTCTTCTTTCTTTTTCGCCACTGTGCTGTGCTTCTTCAGTTGTTAGTCGGCGTTCGCGGTGTTCACTGCTCTTCTTGTGTCCGTGTCCTGCACGCCTCTTCTTTTGATTATGGAATGTTACCAACTCGCTCAACTTTCTGTCCTTTTGAATGTCATTTTCACCATAATTTGCATTCGCAATAGCCACACATTCCAGTGTTATTCTGCGAGCTATGCCCCGATGACGGAAACGGTCTTTTCACGAACGCAAGGTTACCAGGGCATCAAAACATGACAGGCACCAATGTTCCTGCAAGAGAAATTCCGTGTCCACACTTAGAAGCAAATATAAAGGTGTATATGGCAGCTTTCCTTGTTGCTTTGCTAACCATTACCTTTGAAGTTGTATCGTCCGTTCCTTTATTGAATACAGCAGTTGCGCACTGTAAGTGCATAAAACGTCGTTTCTTGCACTTGTGTTCCTAGCAAAGAATTCGGGACAGGTTGCGTCGCTAAAGCTTAGGAGTGTCATTTTCACCATTATTTGCATTGCAAATAGGCAAACATTCCAGTGTTATTCTGCGTGCTATGCCCAGATGACGGAAACGGTCTTTTCAAAAATACAAGGTTGCCAGAGCACCAAAAAAAATTTGACGGCAGATCCATGAGGTGAATGATGATGAGATTGGGCGAAGCTCCTGGAAGTAATCATCGGTTAAACCGTGAAATTTCTTCCGTTATTTCGCCCGATAAAAATGACGTGAAACGATTGAATAAATGTTTTATCAAACTTTTATTGCTGGTTTCCGTTGTCCTTTCATTATGACCGCTTTGTGGTCGGTGAAATGTAAGCTAAGTGGTTCTTGCACTGGTTGCAGATGAAAACCATTGCTTTACCTGGCGTCTTTCGTTAAGCAGCTGGCGTCTTTTCGTTTTGCTTTAGAAACATCTGGCGTCTTTTCGTTTTGCTTTTAGAAAACATCTGGCGTCTTTCGTTGGTTTATTTCATCAATCAACGGCGTTTTGAACAAAATTTTTATTGTTTAATCACGCACTGGAGAAATCTCACCAGGCACTACCTTCGAGGTAAAGAATGGCTGCTACTGGGAATGAGAGACAGCAGAAGTCGGCTTTTAACACTTCTACTTCTACTAACGTTTCCTACTGGAACATGCCAATGGCTGCTAATGGGGAATGAGAGACAGAATTCGGCTTTTAGTTAACGCGCACGCTGCGAATTTTTTTTATTGTTCAACAACGCACAAGAGAAATCTCCCACCGGCACCACCTTGGAGGTCAAAGCGTAAGACTGGTTACGCACTACGACTACGACTACGAGGGACGAACGGGTGCCGCTTTAAGGAGCTTCGCTCCTAATATGACAGGCACCAATGTTTCTGCATGGAAAATTTCCTGTGTGCAGACTTAGAAGGAAATGTAAGGGTGTATATAAGTGCTTTTCTTGTTTCTTTGCTAACCATGACCTTTCAAGGTGTTTCGCCCGTTTCTTTAACGAATACAGCTGTTGCGCACAGTAAGTGCGTAAAACGTCGTTTCTTGCACTTGTGTTCCTAGCAAAGAATTTGGGACCGCTTACATCGCTAAAGCTTAGGAGTGTGATTTTCACCCTTATTTACATTCCTCATAGCGAAACATTCCAGTGTTATTCTGCGTGCTATGCCCAGATGGCGGAAACTGTCTTTTCACGAACGCAAGGTTACCAGGGCATCAAAACATGACAGGCACCAATGTTTCCGCAAGAGAAATTCCCTGTGTCCACACTTAGAAGGCAAATAGTGAAGAGTGTATCTAGGTAGCTTCCTTGTTTCTTGCCTAACCATGACCGTTCAAGGCGTTTCGCCCTGTTCCTTTTTGAATACAGCTGTTGCGCACTGTAAGTGCATAAAACGTCGTTTCTTGCACTTGTGTTCCTAGCAAAGAATTCGGGACCGCTTGCGTCGCTAAAGATTAGGAGTGTCATTTTCACTATTATTTGCATTCCAAATAGCCAAACATTCCAGTGTTATTCTGCGTGCTATGCCCAGATGATGGAAACGGTCTTTTTACGAACACAAGGATACCAGAGCATGAAAGAATGAGACACGCACCAATGCTTCTGCATGAGAACTTTCCAGTGTGCACATTTAGATGGAAATGTAAGGGTGTATATAAGTGCTTTTCTTGTTTCTTTGCTAACCATGACCTTTCAATGTGTTTCGCCCGGTCCTTATTTGAATGCAGCTGTTGCACACTGTAAGTGCATAAAACGTCGTTTCTTGCAATTGTGTTCCTAGGAAAGAATTCGGGACCGCTTGCCTCGCTAAAGCCTAGGAGTGTCATTTTCACCATTATTTACATCCCAAATAGCGAAACATTCCAGTCTTATTCTGTGTGCTATGCCCAGATGATGGAAATGGTCTTTTCACGAATACAATGTTACCAGAGCACCAAAACATGACAGGCACCAATGTTTCTGCAAGAGAAATTCCCTGTGTCCACACTTAGAAGCAAACATAAAGGTGTATATGGGAACTTTCCTTGTTGCTTTGCTAACCATTACCTTTGAAGTTGTTTCGCCCGTTCCTTATTTGAATGCAGCTGTTGCGCACTATAAGTGCGTAAAACGTCGTTTCTTGCACCTGTGTTCCTAGCAAAGAATTTGGCACCGCTTACGTCGCTAAAGCTTAGGAGTGTGATTTTCACCATTATTTACATTCCTAATAGCGAAACATTCCAGTGTTATTCTGCGTGCTATGACCTTTCAAGGTGTTTCGCCCGTTCCTCTATTGAATACAGCAGTTGCGCACTGTAAGTGCATAAAACCCAGATGACGGAAACGGTCTTTTCACGAACGCAAGGTAACCAGAGCACCAAAACATCACAGGCCCCAATGTTTCTGCATGAGAAATTTCCTGTGTGCACACTTAGAATGAAATGTAAGGGTGTATATAAGTGCTTCTCTTGTTTCTTTGCTAACCATGACCTTTCAAGGTGTTTCGCCCGTTCCTTATTTGAATACAGCTGTGTCGCACAGTAAGTGCGTAAAACGTCCTTTCTTGCAGTTGTGTTCCTAGCAAAGAATTTGAGACCGCTTACGTCGCTAAAGCTTAGGAGTGTGATTTTCACCATTACTTACATTCCAAATAGCGAAACATTCCAGTGTTATTCTGCGTGCTATGCCCAGATGATGGAAATGGCCTTTTCACGAAAACAAGGTTACCAGAGCACCAAAATATGACAGGCACCAATGTTTCTGCATTGGAAATTTCCTGTGTGCACACTTAGAAGGAAATCTAAAGGTGTATATAAGTGCTTTTCTTGTTTCTTTGCTAAACATGAGCTTTCAAGGTGTTTCGCCCGTTCCTTATTTGAATACAGCTGTTGCGCATTGTAAGTGCGTAAAACGTCGTTTCTCGCACCTGTGTTCCTAGCAAAGAATTTGGCATCGCTTACGTCGCTAAAGCTTAGGAGTGTGATTTTCACCATTATTTGCATTCCAAATAGCCAAACAAACCAGTGTTATTCTGCGTGCTATGCCCAGATGATGGAAACGGTCTTTTCACGAACACAAGGATACCAGAGTATGAAAACATGGGACACGCACCAATGTTTCTGAATGGGAAATTTCCTGTGTGCAGACTTAGAAGGAAATGTAAGGGTGTACATAAGTGCTTTTCATGTTTCTTTGCTAGCCATGACGTTTCAAGCTGTTTCGCCCGTTCCTTATTTGAATGCAGCGGTCCCGCACTGTAAGTGCGTAAGACGTCGTTTCTTCCACTTGTGTTCCTATCAAAGAATTCTGGACCGCTTGCTTCGCTAAAGCTTAGGAGTGTCATTTTCACAATTATTTGCATTCCAATTAGCCAAACATTCCAGTGTTATTTTGCGTGCTATGCCCAGATGATGGAAACGGTCTTTTCACGAACACAAGGATACCAGAGCATGAAGACATGAGACACGCACCAATGTATCTGCACGATAACTTTCCTGTGTGCACACTTAGAAGGAAATGTAAGGGCGTACATAAGTGCTTTTCTTGGTTCTTTGCTAACCATGACCTTTCAAGGTGTTTCGCCCGTTCCTTATTTGAATACAGCAGCTGCGCACTGTAAGTGCATAAAACGTCGTTTCTTGCACTTGTGTTCCGATCAAAGAATTCGGGACTGCTTGCCTCGCTAAAACTTAGGAGTGTGATTTGCACCATTATTTGCATTCCAAATAGCCAAACATTCCAGTGTTATTATGCGCGCTATGCCCAGATGATGGAAATGGTCTTTTCCCGAATACAAGGTTACCAGAGCACCAAAACATGACAGGCACCAATGTTTCTGCATGGGAAATTTCCTTTGTGCGCACTTAGAAGGAAATCTAAAGGTGTATATAGGTGCTTTCATTGTTGCTTTGCTAACCATGACCTTTGAAGGTGTTTCGCCCGTTTCTTTAATAAATACAGCTGTTGCGCACTGTAATTGCGTAAAACGTGGTTTCTTGCACTTGTGTTCCTAGCAAAGAATTCTGGACACTTGCGTCGCTAAAGCTTAAGAATGTCATTTTCACCATTATTTGCATTTCAAATAGACAAACATTCCAGTGTTATTCTGGTGCTATGCCCAGATGATGGAAGCGGTCTTTTCACGAACACAAGGATGCCAGAGCATGAAAACATGAGACACGCACCAATGTTTCTGCATCAGAACTTTCCTGTGTGCACACTTAGAAGGAAATGTAAGGGTGTATATAAGTGTTTTTCTTGTTTCTTTGCCAACCATGACCTTTCACGGTGTTTCGCCCGTTCCTTATTTGAATACAGCAGCTGCGCACTGTAAGTGCATAAAACGTCGTTTCTTGCACTTGGGTTCCCATCAAAGAATTCGGGACCGCTTGCCTCGCTAAAGCTTAGGAGTGTCATTTTCACCATTATTTGCATTCCAAATAGCCAAACATTGCAGTGTTATTCTGCGTGCTATGCCCAGATGATGGAAATGGTCTTTTCACGAATACAAGTTTACCAGAGCACCAAAACATGACAGGCACCAATGTTTCTGCAAGAGAAATTCCCTGTGTCCGCACTTAGAAGCAAATATAAAGGTGTATAAAGGAGCTTTCCTTGTTGATTTGCTAACCATTACCTTTGAAGTTGTTTCGTCCGTTCCTTTATTGAATACAGCAGTTACGCACTGTAAGTGCATAAAACGTCGTTTATTGCACTTGTGTTCCTAGCAAGGAATTCTGGACCGCTTGCGTCGCTAAAGCTTAAGAGTGTCATTTTCACCATTATTTGCATTCCAAATAGCGAAACATTCCAGTCTTATTCTGCGTGCTATGCCTAGATGATGGAAATGGTCTTTTCACGAATACAATGTTACCAGAGCACCAAAACATGACAGCCACCAATGTTTCTGCAAGAGAAATTCCCTGTGTCCGCACTTAGAAGCAAATATAAAGGTGTATATGGGAGCTTTCCTTGTTGCTTTGCTAACCATTACCTTTGAAGTTGTTTCGCCCGTTTCTTTAATGAATACAGCTGTTGCGCACTGTAAGTGCGTAAAACGTCGTTTCTTGCACTTGTGTTCCTAGCAAAGAATTGTGGACCGCTTGCGTCGCTAAAGCTTAAGAGTGTCAATTTCACCATTATTTGCATTTCAAATAGCAAAACATTCCAGTGTTATTCTGCGTGCTAGGCCCAGATGATGGAAATGGTCTTTTCACGAATACAGGGTTACCAGAGCACCAAAACATGACAGGCACCAATGTTTCTGCATGGGAAATTTCCTGTGTGCACACTTAGAAGGAAATCTAAAGGTGTATATAAGTGCTTTCATTGTTGCTTTGCTAACCATGACCTTTCAAGGTGTTTCGCCCGTTCCTTTATTGAATACAGCAGTTGCGCACTGTAAGTGCATAAAACGTCGTTTCTTGCACTTGTGTTCCTAGCAAAGAATTCGGGACCGCTTGCGTCGCTAAAGCTTAGGAGTGTCATTTTCACCATTATTTGCATTCCAAATAGCGAAACATTCCAGTGTTATTCTGCGTGCTATGCCCAGATGATGGAAACGGTCTTTTCACGAATACAAGGTTACCAGAGCACCAAAACATGACAGGCACCAATGTTTCTGCATGGGAAATTTCCTGTGTGCAGACTTAGAAGGAAATGTAAGGGTGTATATAAGTGCTTTTCTTGTTTCTTTGCTAACCACGACCCGCAGGGGCGTCTGCGTGAGCAGGCGTTTCGTGTGTGGCGACACCACGGACCCGAGCCAACGGGGGGGTTTCGACCCCCTCCCACGCCTAGCCGTGCGTGGCTCAGCCGTGTCCGGGGAAAAGGGGAACCTGGGGGTTGAGCCGATGCTGGGTGATTGGACCTTTAAGGCCCCCCGGCAGAGGCAACACACCCTTTTGGCCCGTGCTTCCCGTAACGGCACCCCCGGACTGACCCACCAGGGGGAAATCGGCAGTCGCCCTTTCCTCTCCTCCTCTTCAATCTTCGTCTTTCTCTCTCACTTTCAAGCTTTCCTGTCTTCTCATCATTTCCTTTTACTTCCGATTTTCTGGGCGGCAAGGGTTAACCTTGTGTATGTGCTCTCCCTTGGGCACGTTATATTGGGTTATAGCAGCTATGTATAGCTGGCGTCTGCATGTACTATGTATACACTGTAGCGTCCCCTTGTTGGGCTCGGTGGTGGGTGGCTACCATAGCTGCTGAATTAAGAAATATTTGATGGGTACGCATTTTCCTCCCCTCCCTGATCGCTCTATGAAAATAGGGCGCACCGATGTGACACCAGACTTTCGAGCACCACACATAGACAACTTTACCCGGTATCATGTCATCCACAGTGAATATACTGACAAGCCAGCAAGAGGCATCTCCCCTTTTCTGGTGGCTAAATGCCTTGAACAAAACCTTGGACTAGGACATAAAGTAACTAAAATGGCAAGCGGGGACCTTCTCCTCGAAATTTTCAGCAAAGCCCAACATGATAAACTTTCAAGCCTTCAAACCTTTGGAGACACTCCAATAACTCTAACTGAACATAAATCGATGAACACAGTTAGCGGTGTAGTCAGTGACGATGGCCTGATCGCCCTTACCGAAGCCGAACTACTGGACGGCTGGAAGGAACAAAATGTCATTGATGTAAAGAGAATTAAGATTCGTAGAGATGACAAGGAAATCTCCACAAAGCACCTCATCCTTACTTTTGGCTCGAGCAGGCTTCCAGAACACATTGAAACAGGGTACATGAAAATTCGTGTCCGTGCCTACATCCCAAACCCCAGACGATGCTTCAGATGTCAGAAGTATGGCCATGGATCTTTGAGCTGCCGAGGGCGACCAACCTGTGCCAAATGTGCCGATCATGACCATGCTGCCGATTACTGCAACAACACACCCCACTGCGCAAATTGTGACGGTGGGCATGCCTCCTACTCTCGATCTTGCCCTGCATGGAAAAAGGAAAAAGAAATTATAGCACTGAAAATTAAAGAAAATATCTCTTTTACGGAAGCCAGAAAACGCTTTTCAATTGTGCATTACGCTACCTACTCTGATGTGACACGCCAGGGGGCAGTGTCGCAACAGACTCTGGCTACCGCTGAAACCCCACCCAGGGGTTCAGCGGTGTTGCAACCAGCCCCCATGGCGGGTGCGGCTGTTGCTGCCCTGCCATCAACTAAGGGTCAGCGGCCTAACAGCCCAGCGGTCCAAGCGGCCCCGCCTCGCGAGGTGAGGTCGCAACTTCGTCCAACGTCGCGCATATCGCGACGATCCAGTGCTTCCCAGGAAGCAATGGATACCACTGTGGCCACATCGACACCATTGGTGTCGAAGGATCGGCGCAGCTCTCTTGAGCGAGCCGCAAAAGAAAAGCAACCAGTCAAGGCTCCGGAAAAGGGACCTTGACTTAATAATTTCGTATACAGAGTGCTTTCGCCCTCTTTCCTGAAATGGCGACGCAGATACTCCAGTGGAATGCTAGAGGCCTTCTGCATAATCTGGATGATGTCAAAGAATTAATTACGAAGTTTAACCCGAAAGTACTCTGTATTCAGGAGACACACCTAAAACAACGAAATAGTAACTTCTTAAATCAATATGTAGTATATCGCAAAGATCGTGCAGACGACCTTGCCTCATCAGGTGGGGTTGCTATAATAGCAGTAAGATCCGTAGCGAGCCAGCAGCTACAGCTTAGAACTACCCTCGAGGCAGTGGCCATCCGTGCCATCATGCTTAATAAGCTGACGACTATATGTTCTATTTACATAGGTCGGCAGTGTAAGGGAACACTCACTCACACTCACTCACCCAAATTTTTCCAGCATCCGCACTCACTCGCACTCGCACTCACCTCCACTCACACTAACTTGCACTCACTCGCACTCGCACTCACCTCCACTCACACTCACTGGCACTCACTCGCACTCGCACTCACTTCCACTCACACTCACAAGCACTCACTCGCACTCGCACTCACCTCCACTCACACTCACTGGCACTCACTCGCACTCGCACTCACTTCCACTCACACTCACTGGCACTCACTCGCACTCGCACTCACTTGCACTCACACTCACAAGCACTCACACGCACTCGCACTCACCTCCACTCACACTCACTTGCACTCACTCGCACTCGCACTCACTTCCACTCACACTCAAAGGCACTCACTCGCACTCGCACTCACCTCCACTCACACTCACTTGCACTCACTCGCACTCGCACTCACTTCCACTCACACTCATTGGCACTCACTCGCACTCGCACTCACCTCCACTCACACTCACTTGCACTCACTCGCACTCGCACTCACTTCCACTCACACTCATTGGCACTCACTCGCACTCGCACTCACTTCCACTCACACTCACTGGCACTCACTCGCACTCGCACTCACCTCCACTCACACTCACTTGCACTCACTCGCACTCGCACTCACTTCCACTCATACTCATTGGCACTCACTCGCACTCGCACTCACGTCTATGAAATGAGTGCGAGTGAGTGCGAGTGAGTGCACTCATGAGTGAGTGCGCCGACCTATCAGGCATCTGCGGCAAGTAGAGTGACACGAGTTTTTCCTCCTGGGTAGAATAAACGGCAGCGGTGCCAGTACACTGCGCAGGTTTCACCTGGTCGCCGACCTAACTCGACCTAGTTCGAGATGTACGCGCGCCTCTTCAGTCGCGCGTACATCTCGAACTGTGAGCGCTGTCTAATGTATCAGAGAATAGAACACAGTATTTCGCGACTGTCCCCCATTCGTGCCACAGCAGCAGACGGCGGCCACTAGGCTGGCTGATATGGGAGTACAAGCAATAGATGAAAGCTGTATTCCACCCGAAATAGGGGACCATACCGAATTACCTAATGCTACAAGGTCATTTTTTCAATAGAAATGGACTGGATGCTAGACGTTCGGTACCACTGCGCAAAGTTGCGGATTATGAAAAGCGACTATTAAACTTAGATGTAACTAAAGTGGCTTCTTTTCATTATGCGACTATTAGACCTTTATCATAATCTTCGAGTGCATTTCCCTGCACAGCATATTCGTCCGACTAATGGCGGCCCCTGTCACGTTTCAAGTAGAGGCGAGGTCCCAGTTACCCGTGCTGGTGTTTGACTATTGCCAGTGTTTATGTCAAGAGAGCCGGGTCGACATTTTCCGCGTCACAGCACATTGTTTTGCAGAAGTGATTAGCTGCCATAAGTTGGGCTAGTTCGTATCAAGCGTAATGAAATATGATTACTGGCGTCCATGTCCCCTTTGCGCAAGCAGTCATGTCTTATGTATGTACGGATCACTCATTCTTATCCCCATCCTCATGCTTCATCGCTCTTCTTGCCCTGTTGCGTTGTCCCCGAAGTAGAGTAGAAGGCCCGGGCGTACTAGATCAGGCCACCCTCTCTACCTGTCTCCAGTGTATTGGACTTCAAGTACGCGAGTATGTAGCTTCATTATGAAACTGAGGTTGCTTCGATGTAACGTTGCTCGCTGTGACAGATTATGCACTGCATTGTGATGTCGTTCATTATAACGATTATGTTAATATTTCATGCGACATTTTCTTTGAAGGTCACCTTGGTCAGTATTCATTGTCACTTGATTGATGCTTTTGGTAGTCATTTCAAGCTTGCCTCTTTACATCAGCTGATGTCCTAGGCAAATTTTCACTTTGATACCTGGGTCATATTTGAGTTCCTTTGTTCATACTCATTGATTTTATGTGGCGAAGATACTGCATACCATGACTGAAAGCGGCTATCACACATTCATCCACTATGCTCTCTGTGCTCATACAACAGGATGCGCTGCTCTCATGCTGAGAAATGCATTGTCGTTTGGCTTTTGATTATTGTTACTAGTGCGCTTTCTGTAAGCCTCTAGTCGTTAATAAGTTCCAGATATATTTAAATTATTTCTTCTGCAGTTCCTTATGAATATTGGTGGTTTTATTTTTTCACATTTCTCTTTTTTTTAAACTACCATAAGTTAGTTTCTCAATGAAATGTTGAATAAAGTGTTGTTGACGTCATGATCATTGGCAGTGGGGCCTCCTTGTTCGGCCGCTTGCCAAGAAACTTTCTATCCTTAACTGTAGAAAGATATGTCATTACTGTTTTTGGTTGATTTGCTTCATACTATACAAAGTACAAGCTATATTGATTTTTGTATGCATGACAACTAATTGTGACCTAAATGCTAAGACTGATGAAGCCTTTGCAGACAACTATGTGCCTACCTTACTGCACTATTGCTCTGTTGCACTCAATGCTAGTGCTTTGACCCACCAGAAAAAAAACGTTCCACGCAAGTGCGACATCAGCACTTCTTCCTAGGACGAAAGTATTCAGGTGGGCTGGCACTAACCCCCACTCTGCAGCACCTTAAACCTTATGGTGGAGCTGGTAACATAGCGGGTCGAAGCTACTACCATAAGGCAGGGACGACGTCCGTGGATCGTGGGTGCCCCCCAAAATTATTATCCCGTTGACACCTTCAGAACCACAGAGTTAATGCCTTAGGGGTGCAGAAAATGCCTTGGCGTCATTTGAACCCCTAAGATGTTAGCTCTGAGGTCAGATTATCATTATATATTCTGAGGGTGGCAACCAGACCAAAATATTGGTGGGTGCGCCCAGTTCCCGAGCACGATTCCTGCTTCTTTTTCAGATTACGGCTAACATTTCCGGAACAGCTTTTTGATGACGCACGTGCAAGTCTTTGAACGGATTCAGAAATCCCGGAAAATGGGATTATTGGAGTCTCCTCGAAGCCGTCGAAAAGACCAGCTTTTTGAAGACGCATGTGCAACGAGCCGGACATCAGACGATATACGACGCATCCAGGACTAAGGCTTCTTACGCGTGCCGTCTGCAACGTTAACGTCTCGGATATCCGTTTCGAAGTCGTCATAAATCCTTTGTATGCTAGCTGGGCAGGAGAGTACCAAGACCGTGGCATGTAAATCAAGCCGCTCATGCCATACATGTCATGATTTTCATATTATGACCCGTCATTTATGTTCGTCATGCAGTCATGTTGTGCCATACTGATTTTCGTATACATCCCATTAACGAAACGGCCCAGGAGAGCACCAAGACCGTTTCATGTAAATCATGCATGTCATGATTTTCATATAATGACCTGTCATTTTATTCGTCATGCAGTCATATGGCATAGCGATTTTCGTATACAATCCATTAACGAGACGGCCACGGATACATACATACATACATACATACATACATACATACATACATACATACATACCGCTCACACTCATTGGCACTCACACTCACTTACACTCACTCGCACTCATTTCCACTCACACACACTGGCACTCACTCGCACTCGCACTCACTTCCACTCACTTGCACTCTCTCGCACTCGCACTCACTTCCACTCACACTCACTTGCACTCACTCGCACTCGCACTCACCTCCACTCACACTCACTGGCGCTCACTCGCACTCGCACTCACTTCCACTCACACTCACTGGCACTCACTCGCACTCACACTCACCTCCACTCACACTCACTTGCACTCACTCGCACTCGCACTCACTTCCACTCACACTCACTGGCACTCACTCGCACTCGCACTCACTTGCACTCACACTCACAAGCACTCACTCGCACTCGCACTCACCTCCACTCACACTCACTTGCACTCACTCGCACTCGCACTCACTTCCACTCACACTCATTGACACTCACTCGCACTCGCACTCACCTCCACTCACACTCACTTGCACTCACTCGTACTCGCACTCACTTCCACTCACACTCATTGGCACTCACTCGCACTCGCACTCACTTCCACTCACACTCACTGGCACTCACTCGCACTCGCACTCACGTCCACTCACACTCACTTGCACTCACTCGCACTCGCACTCACTTCCACTCACACTCATTGGCACTCACTCGCACTCGCACTCACGTCTATGAAATGAGTGCGAGTGAGTGCGAGTGAGTGCACTCATGAGTGAGTGCGCCGACCTATGTCTATTTATATTCCTCCTGGTCAAAGATTGAACAAGGCAGAATTTGAAGGATTGATTAACCAGCTCCCACATCCATATATCCTTACTGGCGACTTTAATGCGCATAACCCGCTCTGGGGCGACTCCCGATACGATGCGAAAGGACGCCTAATAGAGCAGTACCTCTTGAACTCTGGTGCGTGCCTTCTAAATAAAAAAGAGCCGACATTTTACAGCACAACACACAACACGTACTCTGCTATAGACCTAACAATCTGTTCCGCAGACCTTCTACCTTGTTTAGAATGGAGTGTCATTAAAAATCCCTATGGTAGCGATCACTTTCCAATTTGCATCAATACATCAGAACATTATAACATACCACACAACCCTCAGTGGAAAATATCATCTGCAGATTGGGAGAAGTTTTATCGACTCACCCATGTGCCCCGAAATGCTTTCGAAGGTCTCAGTATAGACGATTTTGTTGTCCGTTTCACTGCTTTCATGGTCGATGCTGCATTAGAATGCATTGCAGTAACAAATGGTGTCCCGAAGAAAAAGCGCGTGCCATGGTGGAATGAGCAATGTCGGAGTGCACGGAGGAAACAAAACAAAGCGTGGGGTTTGCTTAGGCAGTGCCCAACGGCAGATAATCTCATAAATTTCAAGAAAGCAAAATCTGAGGGGAGGCGGACTCGACGCGTTGCAAAACGAGAGAGCTGGGTAAAATATGTCTCAAGTATAAACTCCTATACACAAGAAGTAAAAGTATGGACCCGTCTCCGGAAATTATTTGATAGGCGCCCAATTTCCCTGCCTTTGGTTGACGGCCAAGGGAACAGTCTTGAAGACCAGGCCAATGTACTCGGAAAACATTTTGAGTACACTTCGAGCTCGTCACACTGCTCGGCTGACTTTCAAAAATATAAGGAAATAGCAGAAAGAACAGCGCTAAACCGCAAGGGTACTGGAAATGAACCGTATAACCGTCCCTTTGGCATAGCTGAGTTCAGAGCTGCCCTGAACAGCTGTCCGATGACATCCCCCGGAGCTGACAGGATTATCTACGCAATGATAAAGAACCTCCACCCTGATGCGCAGATGGTGCTGCTGTCACTTTACAAGATCATCTGGACGGCAGGACACATTCCTGCAACATGGAAAGAGGCTATTGTAATCCCTGTGCTAAAACAAGGCAAAGATCCATCTTGTGCGGCGAGTTACCGCCCTATTGCACTGACTAGCTGTTTGTGCAAGTTATTTGAAAAGATGATCAATCGCCGGCTGTTATACTTTCTCGAAACAAACAAGTTACTTGACCCACAGCAGTGTGGCTTTAGGGAAGGCCGTTCCACGACTGACCATCTGGTTCGTATTGAGGCATACATCCGTGATGCATTTGTCCATAAACAATACATCCTTTCCGTGTTCCTCGATATAGAAAAGGCTTATGATACTACCTGGCGTTATGGAATCTTACGGGACCTGTCTGCAATCGGTATTCGTGGCAGTATGCTCAATGTGATAGAGTTACTTAAGTAGTCGCACGTTTCGTGTCGGAGTAGGTAACTCCCTGTCCAGGCCTTTTATTCAAGAAACAGGAGTACCACAAGGTGGAGTGCTTAGTTGTACCCTTTTTGTCATAAAGATGAGTTCTCTGCAATCGTATATCCCGCAAAACATATTGTTACGAACCACGTAGGTTTCAGGGGCTTTTAATGCGTAAGCAAAGCCGAGGCACTGAGGCAGTCGCGATCGTCTCAACAACGCGACGTCGTCTTCTTGTCTGCGCGTTTCTCTCGAGCCACTGGCGCCTGTCTCAAACCACTGGCGCGCTGTAACATTTCTCCTCTCCCAGACGAAGCCCTCCGGGCGAGTCACTCCTGTTGCCTGCATGTGAAAGGCTTTAGACGGGCGACATGCGTCACGTCGGTTTTAGATGAGCGTCTTCCGCTTGAAGTGAGGCGTGCAATTTTATAGGCCACCTCACTCAGACGCTCTAGGATTACGAATGGTCCGGCGTATTCCGCGAGTAGCTTTTGGCACAAGCCACGCTTGCGTACGGGGGTCCACAGCCAAACGAGGTCACCGGAACATAGGTGACATTCCTGTGGTGACTGTCATGGCGTGCTTTTGAACAGTCCTGTGAAGCCAACGTCCTGTGAAGCAAGTCGACGGGCCTCCTCTGCACGACACAAAAACTCTGCGATGGCCGAGTCGTCATGAACAACAAAGGAGAAGATTGTATCCAGCGTATGTCGAGGTGGACGAGCGTACAGGAGGTAGAAAGGGCTATAGCCGGTGGTCTCGTGTTTCGCAGAGTTGAAAGCGTACGTGACGAATGGCAATACTTCATCCCAGTTCTTGTGGTCTGAAGCGACGTACATCGATAACATGCTAATCAATGTTCGGTTCGTACGCTCAACCAAACCATTTGTCTGTGGGTGATAAGCTGTGGAATGTCGGAACTTCGAGGCACACAAACGAAGTAATTCTTCGACGACATCGGACGTAAACTGGCGACCACGGTCACTTATTATCACGCGAGGCGGCCCGTGTCGGAGTATAATCGAACGCAGCATGAACTCAGAAACCTCAGTTGCGGTGGCGGACGGTAGGGCTTCTGTCTCACAGTAGCGTGTCAGGTAGTCGGCGCACAGGATTATCCACCGGTTGCCTTTTGAAGAACGCGGAAACGGTCCGATCAGGTCTATGCCAACTTTTTCAAAAGGGGAGCTGGGGGGCGTTACTGGCTGTAGTTGACCGGCTGAAGCAGCAGTTGGTCGCTTGTGGCTCTGACACTGGGTACAGCTGGCTACATAGACATCAATCTTCTTGCGCATTCGAGGCCAGTAAAATCGTTCTTTGGTACGAGGCAGCGTTCGTGCGGCTCCAAGATGACCAGACGTGGGGTCATCGTGTGTAACATGCAGAACAGACGATCGAAGGGATTCCGGAACCACCAGTAGAAAGCGGGCGCCAGTCGTGGATAAATTCCTCTTGTAAAGAAGGTCATCTCGGATACAGGTATGGGTTTTCGGTCATGGAACCTTCTGCTGCTGAGAAAATGTTTTTCAAACTGGGGTCTTTGCGCTGCTCGGCGGCGAAAGTCAAAGCGTCGGGAAAGTCACGCGACAGAGAAGCGATAAGGTGGTCGAAGTTATCGGCGTCACAATCTGTTGTAGGTAGTGGCATCCTAGAAAGGCAATCCGCATCGGCATGTCGACGGCCACTCTTGTAGGAAATAGTAAACAGGTATTCTTGTAAGCGCATCGCCCATCGCGCGAGGCGACCGGATGGATCCCGAAGGTTCACCAACCAACACAGGGAATGGTGGTCGGTTACAACGGTGAAATGGTGGCCATATATGTACGAGCGGAACCGCTGTACGGCAAATACTACCGCTAAGCACTCCTGTTCGGTCACGGTATATTTGCGCTCAGGTTTGCTTAAAGAGCGGCTCGCGTAGGCCACGACATGTTCTTTGTTGTCAGCGCGTTGAATGAGGACGGCGCCGACGCCAATGCCACTTGCGTCTGTGTGAATCTCCGTTGGTGATGAAGGATCAAAGTGCCGAAGTATTGGCCGCGAAGTTAATAATAACTTCAGTTGGCGAAAAGCGGCGGCGCACTCAGGGGTCCAGTGGAACGGGGTGTTCTTGCGTAAAAGAATCGCCAGGGGGTGTGCGACATCCGAGAACCCACGTATGAACCGCCGGAAATATGAGCAGAGCCCCAGGAAACTGCGTAGCTGCTTCACAGATTTTCGTTGTGCGAATGATTCAACTGCTGCTGTCTTCTGCGGGTCAGGTCTAATGCCGTGTCTATCCACGAGATGTCCTAATACCAGTGTTTGGCGTTCGCCAAAACGGCACTTCTTCGAGTTGAGCACAAGACCGGCCTTCTTAACGCAGTCGAGTACGATATCCAAACGAGTGTTATGTTCGTGAAATGTGCGCCCAAAAATGACGACGACATCAAGATAGCACATACAAATCTGCCATTTCAGACCACGCAGAATGGTGTCCATGAATCTTTCAAATGTCGCAGGGGCATTGCACAGTCCAAACGGCATGACGTTAAATTCATACAGCCCATCAGGCGTAACAAATGCCGTTTTCTCCTTGTCGTCTGGATGCATAGGGATTTGCCAATATCCGGATCTCAAATCAACAGAAGAAAAATAGGAAGCGGAATGTAAGCAGTCTATGGCATCATCAATGCGCGGGAGCGGGTAGACGTCTTTCTTAGTAACGGAATTCAATCTGCGATAGTCAACGCAGAATCTCCACGTACCATCTCTTTTTCACAAGGATGACGGGAGCGGCCCAGGGACTCGCCGATTCTTGAATTATTCCTTTCGACAGCATCTCTTGCACTTGCTCGTTAATAACCTTGCGTTCGGATGGTGCGACTCTGTAGGGTTTCTGCCGTATGGGGTGTGCTGACGCGGTGTTGATCCGATGACGTATTCGAGACGCTGGAATTGAAGGTGTTTTGCTGCTCTGTGAAAAGTCGAACACTTCCGAGTGCTTGGCGAGAACGTCCAGAAGTACATGACGCTCACTTGGGCTTAGTGACTTGTCGATCATTCGTAAAAGTTGCGAATCGTCGGAACCTTTGGGACGTAAACGCGCATTCTCTTCAGCAGCATCAACAAAGGCAACTAGGGTCGTAGACAATTCGGGTTTAAACAAAGCTAGTTTCATGCCTCGGGGCAATACTGCAGGTTCCATTGAACTATTAACAGTCCATACTCCTGTGCGTCCTTCAACTACAGATACCACGCAATGAGGTACTAAAATGTTCTTTTTTATGCATGCTGAATGAATCGGTTCTAGTGTGGCATCGAACATGGCAGGATGGTCACTGGAGCACGTAACTGGAACGCACATGGCAGAAAACGGGGGAACAACTGTGTCCTCAGAGACAAAGAAGATACAGTCGGTCCGGGGTGAATTCTCGCAGAGCGTACCCGGTCAACTACCATGCACGGAGATGTTCCCGCTCCTACAGTCAACAGTTGCTCCACAGTCCCTCAAAAAATCAAGACCCAAAATAACGTCATGCGTGGACCGCTTTATCACTGCAAATTCCGTGGGAAACACTTTACCGCACAAAAACACGTTTGCGGTACAAACACCCACCGGACACAACGTATCACCACTCACACCACGGAACGTCGCACCACGACTTGGAGAAAACATCACTTTCTGACCTAAAATGTTCTAAAACTTGCACTCATCACCGAAATGGTCGCCCCAGTATCCACAAGTGCCATTGTAGCCACTCCATCAACAAGTACATAAACTTTGTTCTTTAGTAATAACGCTGACGGGGGTATATCTGTCGGAAATGCCTGGTATCCTGCGGCTTCACCCCCAATGGCCGCACCAACTAGTTTTCCGGCGGCGTCTGACCGAAGCGTAACGCCGCCACCAGCTCCACGTGTCCCACGGTCTCCATCACCGCGCCGACGCTTCCGGTCAGAGGCCGGCGAGGAGTACCGTACACGTGTAGGCATGTGTGGTGGCCGTTGCGGAGAGAACGGGCTGTCGAAAGGCTGGGAGTAAGGGACGAACGGGGGCTCTCGCTGGTATGACGAGCGATTATTGCAAAATCGTGCAATGTGTCCAGCGATGCCACAGCTGTAGCACACTGGTAAAGGTCGAGACACACGTTGCTGCTCATAATAGCCAGTCCTCTCTCTAGGCGTAGGGTAGTAGCGCCGATCTTCTCGGACACCGTAGTCAGGAGGCGACTGCCGAGATAGACGAGGAGGGCGAAAGCGCCGTTCGAAATTGGAGGGCGTCCATTTTGAAAACCCCGACGGCAGTCGTCCTCGGTGTTCAGTGGCGTCTGCTACATTAACTGAAGGTTGCCATGGAGCTGCAGTTGCCGGAGCTCTCACACGTTGGGTTTCTCTCGCATAGATGTCTTCGTAATCGGAGGGACACTGAGAAAACTCCTCATGTCGACGCAATTCTTCTCGTACAATCTGCCGAATTGTCGAGGAAAGATCGCTCGACGACATTGTGTCGACGCTAGCCACTGTGGGGACGTTAGACAAACGTCCGAATTTTGGTACTCTCCGGCGCGTCTTCAGCGTTTCAAACGTGCGGCAGTGTTGTATCACGTCGGACACGGAGTTCAACCTCTCCTTCCCAATGAGAAAATTGTACACGTCTTCGGCTATGCCCTTAAGAACGTGCCCAACCTTATCCTCCTATTTTATTCCGTATACGTTGATGACGTTCAGATAGGATTTAGATCTTGTAACTTGGCAATCTGTGAGCGGCAAGTACAGCTGGGACTGAATAAGGTGTTATCCTGGGCAACTGCGAATGGATTTAAACTAAACCCCCACAAAAGTTCCTGCGTCCTTTTCTCCAGAAGGAGAGGTTTACACCCCGATCCCGACATTCATCTCCGGGGTCAGCGCTTACCTATAAATCTAGAGCACAAGTTTTTGGGGATAATTCTAGATGCTAAGCTAACGTTTATACCACATATGAAGTATCTGAAAGGCAAGTGCATACAGACCATGAACATCCTAAAGGTATTGTCCCGCACAGCGTGGGGAAGTGATAGAAAATGCCTCATGAACTTATATCGAAGCCTTGTACGTACGCGCCTAGACTACGGTGCCATCGTTTACCAGTCTGCCACACCAAGCGCCTTGAAGATGCTGGATCCTGTGCATCATCTTGGTATTCGGCTGTCTACAGGGGCATTCAGAACAAGCCCCATAGAAAGCCTGTATGTCGAAGCTGACGAATGGTCACTACACTTGCAAAGGGCCTACTCATCCTTCATGTATTTCTTTACAGTAAACGCTAACAAAGAACATCCCGCATATTTAACTGTGAATGACTTGTCCAGCTCTGAGCTCTTCCGTAACCGGCCTAGGGTCAGAGAACCGTTCTCGTTGCGCGTGAGAAAACTGGCTGAAGATATATGTATGCCACTCGTTGAACACCAACTAATGGCCCCCTATATAGGTCTTCCGCCATGGGAGTGGCAGGTGATAGATTGTGATCTGTCTTTCGTAGAAATTACGAAACATGCACCAGCTGCGCACATTCGCATGCACTTCATGGAAATTCGACATAAGTACTCTTGTCCCGAGTTCTACACTGATGCATCGAAGTCTAATGTCGGCGTTTCGTATGCAGCAGTTGGCCCATCCCTTTCAGAATCTAATGCGCTGCATCCTCAGACGAGCATTTTTACGGCGGAAGCGCATGGTATACTCTCTGCTGTAATACACATAGGAAATGCGAAGCTAAAGAAGACGATTATCTATACAGATTCCTTAAGTGTTGTCACTGCTCTAAGGTCACTACAGAAACAGAAAAATCCAGTCCTGAACAAACTCTACTTTATTTTGTGCAGTATGTACGCTGATGGACAGCATGTAACCATATGTTGGGTCCCTGGACATAGGGACATTGAAGGCAATGTGCTGGCGGATAAAATCGCAACTTCGGTAACTGCAGACATGTATACATCATCCACAGCTGTTCCCGCCATAGACCTAAAACACTTTGTGCGCAAGAGCTTAAGAAGTCACTGGCAGAGCTTGTGGAACACGAAAACATCAAACAAGCTCCACCTAGTCGAACCAATAATTAAAAACTGGCCACCAACTACTAGAGAAAGACGGATTGACATCATCTTCACGCGCCTGAGAATAGGCCACACATATGGTACCCACTCGTATCTGCTGAATGCAGGGGACCCTCCAGTCTGTATTAAATGTGGCTCATCATTGACTGTCCTACATGTCCTAGTGGAATGCCGTGAAATGGAAGCGCAGAGGAAAGAGCACTACTTCTTAGCATACAACCGCAACATACCACTTCACCCAGCATTGTTCCTTGGCCAAGAGCCTCTGTTCGACACCAAAGCTGTTTTATGTTTTCTTCGGGATGTACAAATATTACATGTAATCGCTCAGACAAGCACGCAGCACAGCCTCTCACGAGAGGCTCCTGCTGCTGCAATTACTTAAATTAGCACGGGGCCTAGTGGCCCTTGGATGCAAGGGCCTACATAAGGCAGCAGTGCTGCATGCATGCAGGTTCGCGCTGCTTCATTTTGCATTAGTATTTAATCTCTTTTACCTTTTATCATTGTACTCCACAATTTTCTTGGTCGGACCCCTAATCATCGCCATACTTTTATTATGTATGTCTTTTACGCACATTATAGCGAATGTTTTTAGGCCCATTTACAGCCAAGTCGCACATACATCCTTGAGTTTTATCTCAAAAGGACAGTTTTATCACCATCTTCACGCATAACAATTGGCCTGGCGCTCTTTGGCCATGACTGGCCCTTGCGCCACAAAAAACCACATATCATCATCATCATCTTTGCTAACCACGACCTTTCAAGGTGTATCGCCCGTTTCTTTAATGAATACAGCTGTTGCGCACTGTAAGTGCGTAAAACGTCGTTTCTTCCACTTGTGTTACTAGCAAAGAATTCGGGACCGCTTGCGTCGCTAAAGCTTAGGAGTGTCATTTTCACCATTATTTGCATTCCAAATAGGCAAACATTCCAATGTTATTCTGCGTGCTATGCCCAGATGATGGAAACGGTCTTTTCACGAACACAAGGATACCAGAGCATAAAAACATGAGACACGCACCAATGTTTCTGCATGAGAACTTTCCTGTGTGCACACTTAGAAGGAAATGTAAGGGTGTATATAAGTCCTTTTCTTGTTTCTTTGCTAACCATGACCTTTCAAGGTGTTTCGCCCGTTCCTTATTTGAATACAGCTGTTGCGCACTGTAAGTGCGTAAAACGTCGTTTCTTGCACTTGTGTTCCTAGCAAAGAATTTGGGACCGCTTACGTCGCTAAAGCTTAGGAGTGTGATTTTCACCATTATTTACATTCCAAATAGCGAAACATTCCAGTGTTATTCTGCGTGCTATGCCCAGATGATGGAAATGGTCTTTTCACGAATACAAGGTTACCAGAGCACCAAAACATGACAGGCACCAATGTTTCTGCATGGGAAATTTCCTGTGTGCACACTTAGAAGGAAATCTAAAGGTGTATATAGGTGCTTTCATTGTTGCTTTGCTAACCATGACCTTTCAAGGTGTTTCGCCCGTTCCTTTATTGAATACAGCAGTTGCGCACTGTAAGTGCATAAAACGTCGTTTCTTGCACTTGTGTTCCTAGCAAAGCATTTGGGACCGCTTACATTGCTAAAGCTTAGGAGTGTGATTTTCACCATTATTTACATTCCAAATAGCGAAACATTGCAATGTTATTCTGCGTGCTATGCCGAGATGATGGAAATGGTCTTTTCACGAATACAAGGTAACCAGAGCACCAAAACATGACAGGCACCAATGTTTCTGCATCAGAACATTGCTGTGTGCACACTTAGAAGGAAATGTAAGGGTGTATATAAGTGCTTTTCTTGTTTCTTTGCTAACCATGACCTTTGAAGGTGTTTCGCCCGTTCCTTATTTGAATACAGCTGTTGCGCACTGTAAGTGCGTAAAACGTCGTTTCTTGCACCTGTGTTCCTAGCAAAGAATTTGGCACCGCTTACGTCGCTAAAGCTTAGGAGTGTGATTTTCACCATTATTTACATTCCTAATAGCGAAACATTTCAGTGTTATTCTGCGTGCTATGCCCCGATGATGGAAATGGTCTTTTCACGAATACAAGGATACCAGAGCATGAAAACATGACACGCACCAATGTTTCTGCATGAGAACTTTCCTGTGTGCACACTTAGAAGGAAATGTAAGGGTGTATATAAGTACTTTTCTTTTCTTTGCTAACCATGACCTTTCAAGGTATTTCGCCCGTTGCTTATTTGAATACAGCTGTTGCGCACTCTAAGTGCGTAAAACGTCGTTTTTTGCACTTGTGTTCCTAGGAAATAATTCGGGACCGCTTGCGTCGCTAAAGCTTAGGAGTGTCATTTTCACCATTATTTGCATTCCAAATAGCCAAACATTCCAGTGTTATTCTGCGTGCTAGGCCCAGATGATGGAAATGGTCTTTTCACGAATACAGGGTTACCAGAGCACCAAAACATGACAGGCACCAATGTTTCTGCATGGGAAATTTCCTGTGTGCACACTTAGGAAATGTAAGGGTGTATATAAGTGCTTTTCTTGTTTCTTTGCTAACCATGACCTTTCAAGGTGTTTCGCCCTTTTCTTTAATGAATACAGCTGTTGCATACTGTAAGTGCGTAAAACATCGTTTCTTGCACTTGTGTTCCTAGCAAAGAATTTGGGACCGCTTACATCGCTAAAGCTTAGGAGTGTGATTTTCACCATTATTTACATTCCTGATAGCGAAACATTCCAGCGTTATTCTGCGTGCTATGCCCAGATGATGGAAACGGTCTTTTTACGAACACAAGGATACCAGAGCATGAAAGCATGAGACACGCACCAATGCTTCTGCATGAGAACTTTCCAGTGTGCACACTTAGAAGGAAATGTAAGGGTGTATATAAGTGCTTTTCTTTTCTTTGCTAACCATGACCTTTCAAGGTGTTTCGCCCGTTCCTTATTTGAATACAGCTGTTGCGCACTGTAAGTGCGTAAAACGTCGTTTCTTGCACTTGTGTTCCTAGCAAAGAATTCGGGACCGCTTGCGTCGCTAAAGCTTAGGAGTGTCATTTTCACCATTATTTGCATTCCAAATAGCCAAACATTCCAGTGTTATTCTGCCTGCTATGCCCAGATGGTGAAAACAGTCTTTTCACGAATACAAGATTACCTGAGCACCAAAACATGACAGGCACCATTGTTTCTGCATGGGAAATTTCCTGTGCGCAGACTTAGAAGGAAATGTAAGGGTTTATATAAGTACTTTTCTTCTTTCTTTGCTAACCATGACTTTTCAAGGTGTTTCGGCCGTTTCTCTAATCAATACAGCTGTTCCGCACTGTAAGTGCATAAAACGTCGTTTCTTGCACTTGTGTTCCTAGCAAAGAATTCGGGACCGCTTGCTTCGCTAAAGCTTAGGAGTGTCATTTTCACCATTATTTGCATTCCAAATAGCCAAACATTCCAATGTTATTCTGCGTGCTATGCCCAGATGATGCAAATGGTCTTTTCACGAAGACAAGGTTACCAGAGCACCAAAACATGACAGGCACCAATGTTTCTGCATGGGAAATTTCCTGTGTGCGCACTTAGAAGGAAATCTAAAGGTGTACATAGGTGCTTTTCTTGTTTCTTTGCTAACCATGACCTTTCAAGGTGTTTCGCCCTTTTCTTTAATGAATACAGCTGTTGCATACTGTAAGTGCGTAAAACATCGTTTCTTACACTTGTGTTCCTAGCAAAGAATTTGGCACCGCTTACGTCGCTAAAGCTTAGGAGTGTGATTTTCACCATTATTTACATTCCTAATAGCGAAACATTTCAGTGTTATTCTGCGTGCTATGCCCAGATGATGGAAATGGTCTTTTCACGAATACAAGGATACCAGAGCATGAAAACATGACACGCACCAATGTTTCTGCATGAGAACTTTCCTGTGTGCACACTTAGAAGGAAATGTAAGGGTGTATATAAGTACTTTTCTTTTCTTTGCTAACCATGACCTTTCAAGGTGTTTCGCCCGTTGCTTATTTGAATACAGCTGTTGCCGCACTCTAAGTGCGTAAAATCGTCGGTTTTGCACTGTGTTGTTCCTAGGAAAATAATTCGGGACAGCTTGCGGTCGCCTAAAGTCTTAGGAGTGGCAGTTTCACCATTATTTGCATTCCAATAGGCAAACAGTCCCGTGTTATTCTGCGTGGCTAGGCCCAGATGATGGAAACGGGTCTTTTCACGAATACAAGTTACCAGAGCAACCAAAACAGAACAGGCACCATTGTTTCTGCATGGGAAATTTCCTGTGCGCAGACTTAGAAGGTAAAATGTAAGGGTTTATATAAAAGTAGCTTTTCTTCTTCTTTGGCTAACCATGGACTTTTCAAGGTGTTCGGCCGTTTCTCTAAGCAATACAGCTGTGTCCGGCACTGTAATTGCTATAAAACGTCGTTTTTTGACACTTGTGTTTCCTTAGCAAAGAATTCGGGACCGCTTGCTTCGCGAAAGCTTATGAGTGTCATTTTCACCATTATTTGCATTCCAAATAGCCAAACATTCCAGTGTTATTCTGCGTGCTAGGCCCAGATGAATGGCAACTGGTCGTATTTCACGAATACAAGGTTACAGAGCACCAAAACATGACAGGGCACCAATGTTTCTGCAAGAGAAATTTCTGTTTCAGACTTGAAGGAATTTATTGTTATCTAGGAGCTTTCCTTGTTGCTTTGCTAACCATGACCTTTCAAGGTGTTTCGCCCGTTCTTTATTTGGATTACAGCAGTTACGACCACTGAAGTGCATAAAACGTCGTTTATTGCACTTGTGTTCAGAACAAGAATTCGGGAACCGCAAAAACGTCGCTATAAGATTAGGAGTGTAATTTTCAACATATTTACTCCCAAATAGCGAGAAAACATTCCAGTTTATTCTTGTGCTATACCCAGATGATGGGAAATGGTTTTTCACGATACAATGTTACCGGCACCAAACATGACAGGCACCAATGTTCTGCAAGAGAAATTCCCTGTGTCCACACTTAGAAGCAATATAAAGGTGTATAAAGGAGCTTTCCTTGTTGATTTGCTAACCATTACCTTTGAAGTTGTTTCGGCCGTTCCTTTATTGAATACAGCAGTTACGCACTGTAAGTGCATAAAACGTCGTTTATTGCACTTGTATTCCTAGGAAAGAATTCGGGACCGCTTGCGTCGCTAAAGCTTAGGAGTGTCATTTTCACCATTATTTGCATTCGAAATAGCGAAACATTCCAGTGTTATTCTGCGTGCTATGCCCAGATGATGGAAACGGTCTTTTCACGAACACAAGGATACCAGAGCATGAAAACATGCGACACGCACCAATGTTTCTGCATGAGAACTTTCCTGTGTGCACACTTAGAAGGAAATGTAAGGGTGTATATAAGTGCTTTACTTGTTTCTTTGCCAACCATGACCTTTCAAGGTGTTTCGCCCGTTCCTTATATGAATACAGCTGTTGCGCGCTGTAAGTGCATAAAACGTCGTTTCTTGCACTCGTGTTCCTAGCAAAGAATCGGGACCGCTTGCGTCGCTAAAGCTTAGGAGTGTGATTTTCACCATTATTTACATTCCAAATAGCGAAACATTCCAGTGCTATTCTGCGTGCTATGCCCAGATGATCGAAATGGTCTTTTCACGAATACAAGGTTACCAGAGCACCAAAACATGACAGGCACCAATGTTTCTGCATGGGAAATTTCCTATGTGCACACTTAGAAGGAAATCTAAAGGTGTATATAAGTGCTTTCATTGTTGGTTTGCTAACCATGACCTTTCAAGGTGTTTCGCCCGTTCCTTTATTGAATACAGCAGTTGCGCACTGTAAGTGCATAAAACGTCGTTTCTTGCACTTGTGTTCCTAGCAAAGAATTCGGGACCGCTTGCGTCGCTAAAGCTTAGGAGTGTCATTTTCACCATTATTTGCATTCCAAATAGCCAAACATTCCAGTGTTATTCTGCGTGCTATGCCCAGATGATGGAAATGGTCTTTTCACGAATACAATGTTACCAGAGCACCAAAACATGACAGGCACCAATGTTTCTGCAAGAGAAATTCCCTGTGTCCACACTTAGAATCAAATATAAAGGTGTATAAAGGAGCTTTCCTTGTTGATTTGCTAACCATTACCTTTGAAGTTGTTTCGTCCGTTCCTTTATTGAATACAGCAGTTACGCACTGTAAGTGCATAAAACGTCGTTTATTGCACTCGTGTTCCTAGCAGACAATTTGGGACCGCTTACGTCGCTAAAGCTTAGGAGTGTGATTTTCACCATTATTTACATTCCAAATAGCGAAACATTCCAGTGTTATTCTGCGTGCTATGCCCAGATGATGGAAACGGTCTTTTCACGAACACAAGGATACCAGAGCATGAAAACATGAGACACGCACCAATGTTTCTGCATGAGAACTTTCCTGTGTGCACACTTAGAAGGAAATGTAAGGTTGTATATAAGTCCTTTTCTTGTTTCTTTGCTAACCATGACCTTTCAAGGTGTTTCGCCCGTTCCTTTATTGAATACAGCAGTTGCGCACTGTAAGTGCATAAAACGTCGTTTCTTGCACTTGTGTTCCTAGCAAAGAATTCGGGACCGCTTGCGTCGCTAAAGCTTAGGAGTGTCATTTTCACCATTATTTGCATTCCAAATAGCCAAACATTCCAGTGTTATTCTGCGTGCTATGCCCAGATGATGGAAATGGTCTTTTCACGAATACAAGGTTACCAGAGCACCAAAACATGACAGGCACCAATGTTTCTGCATGGGAAATTTCCTGTGTGCACACTTAGAAGGAAATCTAAAGGTGTATATAGGTGCTTTCATTGTTGCTTTGCTAACCATGACCTTTCAATGTGTTTCGTCCCTTCCTTATTTGAATACAGCTGTTGCGCACTGTAAGCGTGTAAAACGTCGTTTCTTGCACTTGTGTTCCTAGCAAGGAATTTGGGACCGCTTACATTGCTAAAGCTTAGGAGTGTGACGTTCACCAATATTTACATTCCAAATAGCGAAACATTGCAATGTTATTCTGCGTGCTATGCCCAGATGATGAAAATGGTCATTTCACGAATACAAGGTAACAAGAGCACCGAAACATGACAGGCACCAATGTTTCTGCATGGGAAATTTCGTGTGTGCACACTTAGAAGGAAATGTAAGGGCGTATATGGGAGCTTTTCTCGTTGCTTTGCTAACCATGACCTTTCAAGGTGTTTCGCCCGTTCCTTATTTGAATACAGCAGTTGCGCACTGTAAGTGCATAAAACGTCATTTCTTGCACTTGTGTTCCCAGCAAAGAATTCGGGACCGCTTGCGTCGCTAAAGCTTAGGAGTGTCATTTTCACGATTATTTGCATTCCAAATAGCGAGACATTCCAGTGTTATTCTGCGTGCTATGCCCAGATGGAAACGGTCTTTTCAAAAATACAAGGTTGCCAGAGCACCAAAATATGACAGGCACCAATGTTTCTGCATGGAAAATTTCCTGTGTGCAGACTTAGAAGGAAATCTCAGGGTGTATACAAGTGTTTTGCTTGTTTCTTTGCTAACCACGACCCGCAGGGGCGTCTGCGTGAGCAGGCGTTTGGTGTGTGGCGACACCACGGACCCGACCCCCTCCCACGCCTAGCCGTGCGTGGCTCAGCCGTGTCCGGGGTAAAGGGAACCTGGGGGTTGAGCCGATGCTGGGTTATTGGACCTTTAAGGCCCCCCGGCAGAGGCAACACACCCTTTTGGCCCGTGCTTCCCGTAGACGGCACCCCCGGACTGACCCACCCGGGGGAAATCGGCAGTCGCCCTTTCCTGTCCTCCTCTTCAATCTTCGTCTTTCTCTCTCACTTTCAAGCTTTCCTGTCTTCTCATCATTTCCTTTTACTTCCGATTTTCTGGGCGGCAAGGGTTAACCTTGTGTATGTACTCTCCCTTGGGCACGTTATATTGGGTTATAGCAGCTATGTATAGCTGGCGTCTGCATGTACTATGTATACACTGTAGCGTCCCCTTGTTGGGCTCGGTGGTGGGTGGCTCCCATAGCTGCTGAGTTAAGAAATATTTGATGGGTACGCATTTTCCTCCCCTCCCTGATCGCTCTATGAAAAGAGGGTGCACCGAAGTGACACCAGACTTTCGAGCACCACACATAGACAACTTTACCCGGTATCATGTCATCCACAGTGAAGATACTGACAAGCCCGCAAGAGGCATCTCCCCTTTTCTGGTGGCTAAATGCCTTGAACAAAACCTTGGACTAGGACATAAAGTAACTAAAATGGCAAGCGGGGACCTTCTCCTCGAAATTTTCAGCAAAGCCCAACATGATAAACTTTCAAGCCTTCAAACCTTTGGAGACACTCCAATAAGTCTAACTGAACATAAATCGATGAACACAGTTCGCGGTGTAGTCAGTGACGATGGCCTGATCGCCCTTACCGAAGCCGAACTACTGGACGGCTGGAAGGAACAAAATGTCATTGATGTAAAGAGAATTAAGATTCGTAGAGATGACAAGGAAATCTCCACAAAGCACCTCATCCTTACTTTTGGCTCGAGCAGGCTTCCAGAACACATTGAAACAGGGTACATGAAAATTCGTGTCCGTGCCTACATCCCAAACCCCAGACGATGCTAGAGATGTCAGAAATATGGCCATGAATCTTTGAGCTGCCGAGGGCGACCAACCTATGCCAAATGTGCCGATCATGACCATGCTGCCGATTACTGCAACAACACACCCCACTGCGCAAATTGTGACGGTGGGCATGCCTCCTACTCTCGATCTTGCCCTGCATGGAAAAAGGAAAAAGAAATTATAGCACTGAAAATTAAAGAAAATATCTCTTTTAAGGAAGCCAGAAAACGCTTTTCAATTGTGCATTACGCTACCTACTCTGATGTGACACGCCAGTGGGCAGTGTCGCAACAGACTCTGGCTACCGCTCAAACCCCACCCAGGGGTTCAGCGGTGTTGCAACCAGCCCCCATGGCGGGTGCGGCTGTTGCTGCCCTGCCATCAACTAAGGGCCAGCGGCCTAACAGCCCAGCGGTCCAAGCGGCCCCGCCTCGCGAGGTGAGGTCGCAACTTCGTCCAACGTCGCGCATATCGCGACGATCCAGTGCTTCCCAGGAAGCTATGGATACCACTGCGGCCACATCGACACCATTGGTGTCGAAGGATCGGCGCAGCTGTCTTGAGCGAGCCGCAAAAGAAAAGCAGCGAGTCAAGGCTCCGGAAAAGGGACCTTGACTTAATAATTTCGTATACAGAGTGCTTTCCCCCTCTTTCCTGAAATGGCGACGCAGATACTCCTGTGGAATGCTAGAGGCCTTCTGCATAATCTGGATGATGTCAAAGAATTAATTACGAAGTTTAACCCGAAAGTACTCTGTATTCAGGAGACACACCTAAAACAACGAAATAGTAACTTCTTAAATCAATATGTAGTATATCGCAAAGATCGTGCAGGCGACCTTGACTCATCAGGTGGGGTTGCTATAATAGCAGTAAGATCCGTAGCGAGCCAGCAGCTACAGCTTAGAACTACCCTCGAGGCAGTGGCCATCCGTGCCATCATGCTTAATAAGCTGACGACTATATGTTCTATTTATATTCCTCCTGGTCAAAGATTGAACAAGGCAGAATTTGAAGGATTGATTAACCAGCTCCCACATCCATATATCCTTACTGGCGACTTTAATGCGCATAACCCGCTCTGGGGCGACACCCGATACGATGCGAAAGGACGCCTAATAGAGCAGTACCTCTTGAACTCTGGTGCGTGCCTTCTAAATAAAAAGAGCCGACATTTTACAGCACAACACACAACACGTACTCTGCCATAGACCTAACAATCTGTTCCGCAGACCTTCTACCTTGTTTAGAATGGAGTGTCATTAAAAATCCCTATGGTAGCGATCACTTTCCAATTTGCATCAAAACATCAGAACATTATAACATACCACACAACCCTCAGTGGAAAATATCATCTGCAGATTGGGAGAAGTTTTATCGACTCACCCATGTGCCCCGAAATGCTTTCGAAGGTCTCAGTATAGATGATTTTGTTGTCCGTTTCACTGCTTTCATGGTCGATGTCGCATTAGAATGCATTGCAGTAACAAATGGTGTCCCGAAGAAAAAGCGCGTGCCATGGTGGAATGAGCAATGTCGGAGTGCACGGAAGAAACAAAACAAAGCATGGGGTTTGCTTAGGCAGTGCCCAACGGCAGATAAACTCATAAATTTCAAGAAAGCAAAATCTGAGGGGAGGCGGACTCGACGCGTTGCAAAACGAGAGAGCTGGGTAAAATATGTCTCAAGTATAAACTCCTATACACAAGAAGTAAAATTATGGACCCGTCTCCGGAAATTATTGATAGGCGCCCAATTTCCCTGCCTTTGGTTGACGGCCAAGGGAACAGTCTTGAAGACCAGGCCAATGTACTCGGAAAACATTTTGAGTGCACTTCGACCTCGTCACACTACTCGGCTGACTTTCAAAATATAAGGAAATA
>JABSTT010002690.1:0-36087 GCA_013339685.2 Hyalomma asiaticum | reverse complement strand
TTTCGAGGTACCGTATACAACCCTAGCGTGCGGGTTGGACTACACAGTTCATGACGGCCGTATGTCGATGTTAGAAATCTGGAAACACCCGTTCACTTTGATTCACTGGCCCCCCATCGTCAAGGGACGAAGCAACAATATTTGAACAAAGTCAGAAAGCTGTGCCGATCACTCATGGAGGCTCCTGTGTACATATGAGCCAAATATTATTGAACTGCATGCACCAAGAAAATGTCAACCTGGCTTTCAGCGAAGCTGGACAGGACGTAGTCTTTTTCATCAAATGACATCGTTGGGGATAACGACTAAGTCGTTTGAGACGGAAATATTCTTGATTGATATCATTACCACGAAAACGTTATCTTCTGTTCTTTATATGTTAGTTTTCAATTCAACAAACAAAGGAAACCTGCGCATCTCTTTTAGAGAGCAAGAAAGAAACCAAGCGACATAGTCGATGTTCCCCACCGCTTCCGAGAAGTCATTTGTTGAAAGAAGAGCTGGCGCTTTGCAGCTGTGTTCCCAACCAAATTGCGAATTCCCTCGTCCGTAAAGTGCAATTATATTTGCCCACATATTCACAGGAGCCTTCCCGAATGAGCGGCACTATTTTTGCATGATTACGTTCAGAAAAGAAAACGTAGCAGGGCCCTTTTAGGGTGCCCTTAAAGGGGTACTGACACTAATTTTTGGCAGTCTCGCATTGTTGCTGTAAATAAAAGCTCTGGCGCGGAGAACCCCAAAAGAGTATTATGGTGGCTCACAACGCAATAAATATCTTTTTAACACGGCTTCCTTAAAAGCTCACTTTCCCTTTTGATTTCGAGGGGGCGGTTTCCTGGTGACGTGTCAACACAGTCGGACGTACGTCTAGGTCATTTGGGGACAGCAGTTCGTGATAACAGCGCTACAACTCCGCCGGCTCTGGTCACACGCGTGGCACGCAAACAATGATGGCTTCACGGTTGTACAGCGACTCTGACAGCGATTTCGGCGAACTTTATGAGACTGTGTTGATACGTCATCGTAGTGTCCATTGCATTGAGGTTGGCCTGCAGATGCTGGGCAACGAAAACCTTGAAGCCAAACTAAAATACTTTGTACTTGTTTCCTGGCATCGGTGTATAGAGACCGTTAACAATGCATGGCTAGAAAACGAACAATTCATCTTTTGCGCCTCCGCAAAATCGTGTCAGTACTCCTTTAAGGGTGTTGGTGGAGATCCTATTTAATAACGAAGTGGTGGTAATCGGAGCTGTGACAAGTTGTTTGCAAAACCTATGTACTACAATTGCCAAAGAAGTGGTGCACTCTAAAGCAAATCTCCGAAATATTTTAGAGAAGGACTTCCTTCGCAGCAGCCTACTATTCGCAGGTAAATGATGACATAGGCTGAGCAAGAAAAAGGACAGAGGTGGAAGTGAAGACCAACGCCGACCTTTCTGCTAAGCATGCCGATACATGCAATAACTTATTCGACACGCAAGCATCTGCATCGCTTTTCCTTCATTTTACTACTTTCTTGGCGCGAACAGGAACAGTTGCTCAAGGATATCTTGGTTACGTCAAGAGCAGTAACATTTGGCGCGTGCAGAGGTGGATCTTTCTTGAATATTTTTCGTTGTTTCAGCTGTGCGCATCAAAAGGTGACAAAGACGAGCAATTTAAACGCATCTCTTCTTGATCAGAAGCGATGCTAAAGATATCATAAAAACTGCCAAGATGCCAGTAAGGAACTGAAGTTATAGGAAACACAGCCTTGCCCAAGGGCATAGACGATGACGTTGTTATTTCAATTAAGACTACATTTGGCATCTGTGATCCTGCAACTCGGACCAACAGCGCATTAAAAAGGCAGTGAGGGATAGATCTGCGCTAGAACATGTCAATCAACGCACCTGTGCGGACCAGCATGTGGATGTTGATGTCCGTGGCGTACGACAGGTATCCCAAGAAGAGGAAGGAGAGGACCGTGCCGATCCCCTTGCTTGCCGTGTCCGCAACAAGTACGAACATCACATCTCTGGTTTAATATAAGCATGTCGTGTTGGTGAGGACGATCATAAGAGTTTACAATCAACAGGTGTTTTTTATACGGGCTACGGTACCTTACGCTTAACTACTCAATTCGCAAGTATTTTTCAGGATTCACCAAAATGTGAAATGATATACTGATCGACGTTTATTAGCGCTCCAACAAATGGCCCGAGGTTTTGGCTTGAAAAATGTGCATAACATGTATGCAAACCCAAGGAGGCAGGAAGCAATGATTGCTCTATGATCATAACAAAGGTGACAAAGTATATTTGCGGTCTCAAACACTGCCGTCAATATCCATTACATGTTCTAGGTGATAGTTTCTTTGTTAAACTTGTGTATACGCTCTTAGCACGGAAACCTTTAGTTTATTTTTAGGTACACAAAAATGTGAAAACGTGCTCCTTTATAAAGGTTAAGGTGCTTAACCTTTAGTAAAGGAGCATATTTCCACATTTTTCTGTACCTATAAAATAAACTAAAGGTTTCCGTCATAAGAGTGTACTATCTGTCACACTTTGTGTTTACCTTCCTAAATTAATATAACACAATTTTAGTGAATACCACGTAGCTATCAGGAACAACCTTTTACTTTTGTGTGCGGCTACGTATATATGCATGCGGCTCATAATCATTCGTTTGTTATTGGCATTGTGAGTGCTGTAAGAACATTGTCCTAAACTACAGCCTGTTGCCAGGGGTGCACGGATGCTTTTTTATAATTTAATTCATTATCCTCCCATTCACAGAAGTTCATTTGTGGCCGCACTCAAGTTATGAGTACTATATCGACCCTTACGAAAATGCCATATATGGCACATATATAAATTATATGTGGCCAGATATGTTGCCATACATGCGCCCATATAATGTCATATATGGCACATCCATCCCATATATGGCATCAAATGCAGCCATATATGGCGCGGTCGGCCCATATGTGGGGTCAAATGCAGCCATATAAGGGATCTGCAGTCATGTACCGTATATGAACTGCATGTCTAAATCGCCCGATAAACACGTACGTGGCACGCATACACACACATTACAGCTGTACGTATCAAATTGTCTGACACCATAATGAATACATGATGCACCAGGTGGTCCTATTGCCATTAAATTTATATACACACAATCATCAATACCACATCTCCTGTCATGCACGTACTATATGCATGTTAGTTCCACTTTTTTATAGTCTTAATTTCTATTAATGCACGATGCACTGCACAGAAGCGCGCTAATTGTTTTCTGCAAGAAAAATAATATATCAAGTTCAAATGATATCGTTTAATTGTTAGATGTCGAAGGTGAAAGATTGTGCAGGTGTAGGACAATGCTTTCAAAATTAAAGAGAAATGTCCCAGCAGCTTTGAAGCCTCCACTTATTGACATTAACAAGATTGAAAGTTCACTGCATGCATGCACCACGAACTACAAAAAAGCAAGCCCGGCCGTTCACATTCTTTTGAGCAATATACGGCATGAAACACATATTGCAGCAATATTAATAGAGATTCGATCACATTCTCTGTTTATTTCTCTTGTTATTGGCAGCATATACTAAAGGAACTCACAAGCAGACATGTGCACGCACACCACGAGCTTTTGATTAACAGCAGAATTACCGATGAAGCAGCAGAACTGAAGCAGAACTTTCATATTTGTTGAAGAGACATGAAGACAACTCATGTGTTGGTAACATAACATCTTTATTTGAACAGTAAAGCCACCATTCAGCGCGGGGACTCCTCGCTGCCGTTTATACGAGGCAAGCGCTGCTAACCCTTACAAAAATGCACTTTGCGTTTCAATTAACTGCGTATCGAGTTCCTTTTGAGTCTATAGAAAATCATTTAAATGGCAATTTCTATTGAGCGCCCTCAGTGAAAATTTAATTGGCATAATAACAGAAAGCATCAATTGACTCTCAGTCGATACCAACTCAATTGGCATAATTTAAGCAAGGTTTAATTGAAGCGCACTCAGTAGAAATCTTATTGGCCCTATATTGAACACTGCCAAAATGATCTCATTTTAGTAACAACTACATTTCACTTCGGGTGTCGAATTCACAGCATTTATCTTTGTATAATGTTGGCTACCATGGCCGACCGGGATTACGAATGACGTATAGCATCAAGTGCTGTCTGAAACATTCTCTTGTGGATATTTTTGGCGGTACACACTTTCGTGAATACTCGTCTTGCACGGCGCATAAACCAATCTTGTCATTATATTTATAACCCTTACTGGAGCAGCCATCTATAAATCTGCAGGCAAGCGAGTCTTTTCAAGCACGATATGCGTGGCGGTCATGATCACAATCTACACGGAAGCTATGAGAAAAATATTCTCGCTGATTCCGTGCGTATGCCATGTTTTTATAAACAGCGAATTTATTATGGCTAAAATCACCGCATATCAACTAAGATATAAACACAGATAAAGCCTGTCACGCATGTTAACTACTGAGGGTACGTGAAACTTTCATATGGGCCAGTCAAGGGAAACTGGTAGAGGTAGAAACAACTTTATTTTGGAATACTAGTTATACAGAGGCCTGAGGGGGAAGGGGTAATTTGCAAAAAGCGACGCACGAGAACGCGTCCTAGGAGAGCGCTCACGTGCCCCTCCGGGCGAGCCCCTTTGTGTACCCAATTACTCGCACCAAGTTAGTCACGGTAGGCAGTCGTGGTGCGTGCCTGCACTGTGCAGCGCTGTAAAAGATGGTGCTCATGTTTACTCTGTGTGTTTCCGCGACCACAAAGTAGTGCGTTGCTTGCGGGAGCGAAAAACAATAAGTGCCTCGCTCGCAGCCTCACGTCATAATACATTTCTGATCAGCTTAACAAAACACGCTCGTAATTGAAGGGTAAACAATCGAAATGTGCGAGTCTGTGTTCTTTGTCTCTCGTTTACGAGTCGGAGCGATACACCTCTCCTTTATTTTACGGACTACTTGCGTAGCCTTCCCAGCGTTGCAGCTGAACATGTGGTGGCGACAGGGCACTGTCGCGCAGGGCCAACGAGAACAACGTGCGGCAGAATTTTTTACAAGTGCGCGCGCGGTCCTGGTGTGACTAGGACGGCTGAAGGGTGATGTTAACAAGGTGGTGTTTTACGGCAAGAGCACGGCCACGCCTAACGAGCCCACCAGTGCTTTCAGCAGAGATCAGCGTAGCGAGCAATCGACAGCCGGTGCTTGTTCTATGAACTATCGGCTCGCACGCCACGGATAAGGCCACGTGTTAGCAAGTACTCTTACGGCTCATCGGACTTCTCTCTTCCAATCGCACGTTAAGTATTGCTTATTCTCCTTGTATGTTTTGTTAATAGGGTTTTCCTTGCATGTTTTCTTTTCTTTTTTAACTCTCTGGCCTTTTCGATTTTCTTACCAAAGAGGCACACGGCGGAGACGTTTATTCTTTTCGTTGGAATATTACCTTGACCTTAGCAGTGTGTGTGTGTGTAGATCATGCAGATGTAAAACATGCAGGACCTTGTAGCGCTCGTAGTCTTTCCTTTTCCTCCAATTACCTGCTTTCTCACACCCCTAGTCTGCAGTGTTGTGCGTGCCTATTGAGGTCATGTGCCTGTTATGCTCCTAGTATGTGTGTGACTACTGCAGACGCAAGTTTATGCCATTGACATAACATACCTTATAGTGCACGTTTCACAGTCATCCACACAGACGTAATTGTCAACGACACCTATTTTGGAATATTGTGGGCATATCTGGCCATATCCATATGTGGGTCCATGTAGCCATATATGGATGTATCAGGAATTGGACCATATATGGGCATATATGTCCGTATATAAGAATTGTCATATATGGCTATATCAGGAATTGGGCCATATATGACCACACTTGCCATATATGGCCTTATATGGCGACACTTGCCATATATGGCCATATATTGCCCAATGCCTGGTATAGCCATATATGGCATTTTTGTAAGCGGAGAGGGGTCGTCGAGAGAGGCCCAAATAAGCGACATGCGCGTCAGTTATGATCGCGATAATGTGGTAAACGAGCTTACTCTTGGAGTCTGTTCTTGAAGCAGTTGAATCTCTCGATGCCTAGGTAAATAGTCCCAGTGACGCCGACACTTTCCAGCGACACGTACAGGGCGTTCGACCACATCTGCAATGCAAGGATTCGCCTACATACTTCATTCTGTCTAAAATGCCCATTACGACACCTACCTAGGCTGTGCGCGCGAATATGCGTACAGCGTGAATCGAGCAGAGGAGTCGCCACCATAACTTATGTAATGGCGTCATGGTTGTCGATACACTCGAACTTTCATATTGATGACCAGTGCACCTTTCATTTTTCGAAATTCATTCAAAAGGATTCATTGTGGACCGCACAAGTACCAAAGCCCAAAAAAAGCCCAGGCTTCAGTGTCATCAAACCTAGCGTTTCACTTATCTAACCACCTCATAAGGAGCATGCGATGCGGCTATTGTAAATGCACCACGAAGCAATTACGTAAAAAATAAAGAAAAAAATGCGTTTAACGTTAGAGGGAAAGGGTCATCAAACCAATTTAAAATGCACGAGCTATCAAGGGTGAGTTCACCGCTGGTGCACACCACCTTCCTGAACTCACGAAGCGCGAACTGGTCTCCACCACCAAAACAAGTTCTCCACCACAAAGAAACGAATGCGGTTCGCCGCGTGATCTCCCCAACGATATGGCGCGTGATTTGAAGATGAAATACAGATGAAACTTTTATTTAGATTTTTTCTTTTAAGATTAAGTATAACCTGGAGGCTAATGACAGCTGTGCCCCCAATAACATTCTATTAAACTAAACTAAGTGTTTCACTTTGGTTTCCATTTATGAAACGACACTTAAGGACATCTGTCGACGCGACGGTCCCCTATTGTAGCCCATTTGCGGAACAACAACACATTATTCAAATTCTGCAGAGCTAACAATCGTAAACTACCTCCGGACTGGTCACAGATGACCAGTTGGCGTGGAAGAAGAGTCGAAGGCCCCTGATGGCGCCGTTCAGGGTTGAGGCACGCGCCAAGAGCATAAACGTGGTCACAACGTGCAGCAGAATGATGGTGTAGAAGAACTGCGCAAGAGTGAACGCGATGACAGTGGAAGTCGACTCAGAACTACTGCTCAAACGTTTCTTGCTAATGTAGCTACTCTAATTATGCAACCTAGACAAGCTAACAACTCGTTCCCCAAAGAAGAAGACGCTGCCTCTGCGAGTTACAAAGCAGTGTCCGTAAAGATGGATGGCGAATGAGATAAGCCTCCATATGGTAGTGTTACAACAGTACTACTGATAACATACGCCGTACGAATTTTGTATCTTGACATGACATACCTGGATGCTTTCCTCTTTGGTCGGGAATTATCTTCCTTCGCAATGAACGCACGGCAAGCGGCAGTGTAGCAATTCAGTATAACGCTCTCTGCCCGAAGAAAGGCACCTGCTTTGCTTCCATATAGGGCTCTCATTCTCGACGAGAATGTCATTACAAAACTTCCAACGTTATTGAAATAGAAACACAACAAAGCTGTAACAAATGCTAGGGCGATGAGCACTATGTTCCTTCGCAGGAAAAATACATACGGGTCGAGCTGCTTAAATAGTACTGTTGGACAAAGGCGTTCAGAAGGTATATCCGTAGAGTAATTAGATGTGGTTTGGTGAAATGAACAGGTTGATCGGATCGAAACGTATTAATATTATTTTATATAGTCTCCTTCGGAGTTTATACGCCCTTCCAATCGCGATTTCTACGAAGCAAACGCTTCATGGAAGTTAGCTGCTGTAGCCCGTGGAAATAGGAAAATCTTTGCCTGGCTCACACCGGCGCTATGTGGTGACCGCGGCAATGCTGCGACGCCTAATCGGGCTCGATAGGCATAATCAATATGCATAATCGGGCTAGATAGGCAGTCACAACGAAGGCGGTGTGTGCTGGAGCGCTGTTGTGGTGCAGCTTTCAGTGGTGGACCACCCCACGCTTGTTGAAAAATAATGAACGTTTTCGTTACCTTGGAATTAGACATTTTTACTTTCCTGCGCGGGGTGTTCGAGGTGTTCCACTCTGAATTTTGGCGCTTGCTTTTGGGTCATAGTCCGTAGGTGTTACGTTTCATATAATTCCCAGGTTATTCGTTTCTATAGCTGTGTTGGTCTTCCGTTGAAACAGCACGAGAGCTGAGAATATGAGGTCTTCTTAAGTTAAACGCCCACCCACCGTCTTGAGCTTGAGGAATCCCTTGTGCGCGATCGCAAAGACCAGGAGCCAGATGACAGCGACAGCAAAGACTGGCTCTGCCCGGAAAAAGTCATACGCCCCTGCTTCCCAGATCGCTTGCCGTCGACTGCATCCAAAGATTGTGTATTAGTTGCCATGGGGTTTACTCTTCCGGTAAGTTCACATCAGTCTACATACTCTTTGATCAAATCAACGGGCTATGGTCTGACACAGTAAATTCTCGGCCTAAAATGGGAACTCCACAGACAATTGTAACAAGAGCCCCTTGTGCAAAAACCATTAAACATTTAATGTAAGCGAAATGGGGTGTAAAACGTGGACCAAGACGTTGAGACAAAGAATTAGCGAAAAATCTTCCGTAAATTCACACATATTTTATTTTCACAAAACACTCCACGACTCACAAATGATACGGCGCTGCTGTGTCAGCCAAGTCAGGAATACAGCCTGCTGCATCATCCTTGTAGTGCTCGGAGGGAATAAGGACTACACGGCTGCCGCTTGCTACTGGAATCCCTTGAGTCGCTGGGTCGTTGCGGAAGGTGTCAGTCAGCTCATCTCTCGCCAGCTTGCACGGCGTCTGTGGGCATATATAGTGCATAATGTGAAGTCGATGCCATAGGGTCGTCCGAAAGCAATGTTTCGTTTTTAACTCGTAAAAAGCTTGTAATATATGAATGCGTTCGCAGGAAGTGACACAGACTTCAAGAATTTGTGAGTTCCATGGATGATTATTTAAGATGGATGCGGTAAATTCCGTTGAGTAGCCGTCATTAGAAGTTGTTGCAAAGCACCCATGAATCAATATTATAACACAATGACTGCACTGGTTGTCGACGCACTGTGTTTGTTGAGCTTCTTTAATCAGGGCTTGTGGAACGGTGGTGGCGTACGTGGATGCTACCCTAGTGCCTTCAAACCTGAATGTGAATGCCAGTGCGCGTAAGTTGAATACTATCTGAAGCGTGAATCGACATACGTTCGCACAAATCCATTTACGCGAAAGCGCACGTTCAGAAAAAACCCATATTCCATAGATGGTGATACCACACAACCTTTTGATTATGAATTGTTATCGCGCCAAAAAGTACTTGCAATTATACGTCGCTTCGAATTACTCAGGTAATGATACAGTTATATACCTACGGTTACGACATGCGTTTGTCTAAACAGTAATGATCTGAAGGCCTCGGTGTCGTTACCATGTAAATAGTTCAGTACATAATAAGGGAATGTTGCCATGACAAAGCGCTGAAAAAAAGACCGCGCGCCTAGGAGCGGTTATGGGAAACGCGGCGCAGCGGCCACACGTAATCAAAGAATCCCGCGTTTATTAAACAGGGTTGCGGGGAAGTTGGGATGGCGTACGTTGAATTATTTCACAAAGGAAAAAAAAAACACGAGAGCACAAGATATGAGACACTAAAACAGCGCTACACTATCATTTGGAAATACAGGGGTTAAGCACAGCGACGAGCAACCAATGATCAGCGAAGAATTCGTAGTTCCGTCCTTACAGCAAAACAGAAAAAAAAATAGTAAGCGCAATGTGCCAACCTCAAGATAGTGTCTTACGCGTTCCGTTCTGGTTCACTGCAACTTCGTGAAGGGAGAAAATTCGCACGGTTGCTGAAAGACTCCAAATGAGGTGCGTTATTTTATTTGCCGCGTTGGCAAAGAAATGAGGCACGCTCATTTGGCAACGCGGTGGAAAAATCTGTCCACTAAAGGTTTTCTCCAAGAGCAATGACTACGGCGTTCTCAAATTCAGCCTCCAGCGCTTTCGTCGCTCTTACGAAACGTGCTTGTTAGGAACATCCGGTGCACGAGCACCTTGGTTATCATCGTGATTATTTTCAGCAAAACATTCCGCTTTACCTTCGTCTTCCTTAAACTGAAGCAGACTTAATGGGGCTACATTACGAACGTAGTTTGCAGTTTTCACGAGAATATACTCCGATAACCGTTGTGTGATTCAAGAGACTTTACGTTGAAAGTTATATAACGGGTAATAGCGGCAGGTATAACATATTTGAAACGATGTTAAATATACCAGTGAAGTATACGTACCGAACCGGGTCGAATTGCGTAGCAAGAGAAATTGCGCGTCATCCACCCTCCGGGACAATTGTGGTGCCAGTCGAATGATTTAGTCCAGGACATCAGCAGTGCGAAGGCGTCTGCGAGGGCCATCGTGTCGGCCACCGCGTGCGTCACGATGTACGTGGTTACCGTGTAGCCCATGCCTGCGTAATTATCGTAATCTTATTCGCCCCCCACCGCCAGAACCACGTGCATGTTTCTCATTATTTATAGCAGTAATATCGTCACTGCACATGTGTCCGCGGCAGGGTGACCTCCGCTCGAAGAGATATTCAAGCACGCGTGCTTGCAATTATTCACATCTACTTCGCTAATACCCACGATTGCGCTTCCATTAGAAGACCCACTCCCTTCCAATAATACATGAGTCGGCTATCCATTACATTACATGGCCCACAGAAATTTTGTCATTTTGCACGTGAACGATGATGTCATCCATGTCCGTTTGCTTTCGAACTTTAAGCGCGGTTTTCCCGTTTTCTAACATTTTCTCCTCCAGAGCTTTTACAACAGCTTACTTTTCAAGCTGTTGATAGCTGTGTTGATAGCTTGAAAGTAAGCTGTTTAAAACAGCTTACCTTTCAAGTCCCATGTTCATTAATAGCAATCATGAAAAGCAATACTTGTGCGCATTTTGTTAGTACATAGCCGTAAGCACTGCATCATAATTTACAATACAAATACAACACAAATTCTCGCCGTAAAATTCGTTCTGCTACGGTTTCCAGCGTTTTGTGTTCACGATGCCATTCCTATCACAGTTATTAGACTTTTTTAAAATATTAATATACATATCACCTTTACCGCTAGCATTGTCTCAACTCTTGATTCCAAGTGTGGCTCTTACCCATAACGCCTGCCATGGAAATCGGGTATGTGCCACAGGTGATTTAATGTTCACGTTTGAGCTTATCAATCTATGTTCGACGAAAATAGCTACTCGAAATTTTATCACATGAATGTGTCGGTTGCATAAAAGAACACACCATCTGTTTGAGCTTTCGATTGAAAGTAGCACGGATTCATGATGACTTAGCCGCGCGAAGGCAGAGACAGAAGGAAAACTGACGCGGCCGCTTTTGTTTTCTGTTTCTCTAAGCTTGTGTCTGTGTTTTGGAGTGTTTCTTTTATTGGAAATAAGTTTCCCTCACCGATCAAATGGATTGCTTACCGAAAAACAGTGGAACTGTGCTAAAGATGCCCCTGTTTCCGTCGCCAACAAACTGGGCCAGGTTGCTCTCCAGGCGCATTGCGGGAAACGCAACGAAGACCAGGAAAACAGAGCAGGCCAGTAGGAAAGGCACTACACAGAAAGAAATGAGCATTTCAGCTTCGATTCCTTAATTCCTATTCAGCATAGAGATGTCTCGGAGCTGGTTAATGTCTATTGGATGTAGACTGTTTCCAGGAAATAAGGCATTCGCTATACATTGCTTCTCGTGCAAAGTAATCAGATAATTTATATGCAGCGCACATGATAAACGGTGTTTCCAGTTCCAACAAAAGGATTATGTTTGCATGAAAGCGTTCGCGTGCCATGAACGACAAATGTTGTTGTTATGTGGGGTTTAACGTCCCAAAACCAGTTCTGACTATGAGAGACGCCGTAGTGGAGGTCTCCGGAAATTTGTACCACCTGGGGTTCTTTAACGTGCACTGACATCGCACAGCACACGGGCCTCAACATTTCGCCTCCATCGAAATGCAGCCGCCGCTGCCGGGATTCGATCCCGCGACCCTCGGATCAGCAGCCGAGTACCTTAGCCACTAGACCACCGTGGCGGGGCTCAACGATGAATGCGAAAGTGTGGAAACAGCCGGTAACAATTGTTCCACCCGCCGTCAAGAATGGGTGGAAAAACTCCGTAATTTCGCCTATTTCTTGCTTTCGTCACTTAATAATTTCCTGCGCCTTTACTATTTCAACTACGTAGGCTAAATTCGCGAGATCACGTGCCGTTGACTTCGTACGAATAAGAGGAACTTAACGAAAGGCATAGACAGACGACAAAAAAAAAAAAAAAAGCGAGATGGCAAGGTTTGTTTGTGGCTTGGTTTATCTTGGTTTGTTTTATTTGATTTCTTTCGGTACATTTTACAGAAAGGGAAGCAAAAGCAAAAGGCTACAGAGCCTGACGCAGACTATTTTTCCCCGGTATACAATTTGGCACAGAGACACTATGTACACAACTTACGCACAATTACCCTACAGCACATTATGCAAAGACACGTAGCAGTTATCTTCAACAATCTATGTTACCGACACAAATATAAAAATAACGGCACAGTAGACAGTAGTGCAATGACAAAACCATCCTTTGAAATAGAAGAATGGAATCTACAGGTGCATACGTTTCTAAGCAGCAAGTACAAAAAAAAAGGAATATAAATGCACTAAAATAGAACATATTTTGAATACTAGAAATACAAAACAAGTAATGACACTCCTGGAAGTATTGAATTAAGAAAAAGACTGTCGAACCTATACAACGCAGTAAAAAAAATTCTCGACCAATTTCTAGAAATTTTCTTATTCATATCTAAGGTAGGATCCATTTTATATGAAATACTCGGTATCCATTACTGAGCATCTGGTACAGGCTTATAACGAGCCTCGGTGAGTACGACTCGGCGAAGAAATTTTCGGCATTGACCAGAGTAATGCATATCCAAGAATGGAAAATTCTCTACTTACTGTATACCATCAACTTGCATTCATTTCTCTTTGACGTCAAATCGGCGTCATCACGAACGCTTGCACAGGAGCACGCAACCAGCATGTTTTGAAGAGCTCATTGAAATCGTCTGCTGCTCTCACTGCATATCGCAGTTTCGTTTCTTCTTCTTTTTTTTTTCACAAGACAAATGACATTACCTACTTTGACATTATATAATACCAGAATGACATCACTCGATAAGCACGTATAAGTGAATATGGTTTAGTTGGACCTACCGACGGACTTAAAGCGGCAGCTGAGGGTTCAGCCTCTGTCTACGGTTTATTCTCTTTCGTTTTCCTATGTTGTTGTGGCTTGCAACGCCCGCGACAGCTTGCGACAACGGACAAAAAAAAAAAAAAAAAGGTATCATTAGAAAAGAGCTTCCGGAATGATGTCTTAATGGGAAACGACGGCTCGATGGTGTTACAGCGTCTTGTATTACCCCTTCAAGTATAATGGCTTCAAGATATATTACCACTTCAAGCATACTGGCTAGGGTGTTGGCTTGTGAGGCTCAAGGTCGCGGCGGCGATGTTCCCATGGGGACGAAATGAAAAGAACACCCGTGTAGATTGATTTACGTGTTCGTAACACGTAAAGGGTCGGGAAACGTTTTCCGAATGTTTTTGAAAACCGTGGCACTCCATTGTATGATATACGTTGTTCCATTGTGTAAAGAGTTGCTGATGCCCGAATGTCTCACCTCCACCGTAAGCGATGACCATCATGGGAAACTGGGTTGCATTGGCGCTCCCAGCTGTCATTGCGAATAGGGTTGCGAACTTGTGCGCCAAGCTTTGGTAGGTGACGCGTCCCCAGCGTATTCCCGGTGAGCCCTGTGAGAGAGCGACAGTTACAGTCATGTCGTGAATATGAACACGCATGTATATGGAATGAATGGGGCAAAATGTACACGCGTGTATATACTGGCATTAATTTACAGCCACCAAGTGAAAGCCATTGATAGAACCCCGAATTCACTGCACAGAAATGTTCATAGCCTGTTGCTTTTAGGGGCGAAGCTCCTTAAGGCGTGGGTCGTGCGTCCCCGATGTATGTAGTAGGTAGCCACCTCTCGTTTAGTTCTTGGAATGTCCGCTAGATGGCGGTACTTGTATATGAGTGCTGCAGGTGCCGCTGCTCTCCGATTAGCTGCTGCGCTGAGCTTCGCCGGGAGCGCTCCTCTCATTCTCCTGGATCGTCGCCGTACGCGTCGGATCGCGCTTCATGGACCATGGACGAAGAGAAAAAAATTACAGCATATCCACGGAGTGAATGATGATGAGTGGGCGAAGCTCGGGATGTGCATCGTAGATCGTGCCGAGTTCCAGATTAGTTAACGCGCATGCTACGAATCCTCACGGTTCAACTATGCACAATGCACAAGTGAAATCTCCCACCGGCACTTCATTGCAAGTCAAGATCCAGTGTATATATATATATATATATATATATATATATGGGTTTTGCCGGTGAACGCTTCTCCAACGCGAGCAGTCGGTATTTCTCAATCAAGAAACTCGCTAGGAGACGCTGCCTGCGCCAACGTTGTCTCTCGCGTTTGCCGGGGCAGTGTCGAGTTTGCCGGGGAGCGCGTGGCTCCCGGCGCTCGCGGCGAGGGCGAGCGCCAGGTGCCACGCGCTCGCCCTCGGCGCGTGCGTGCGCTCCAGCAGGCACCCGCCGGTGGCTACCTACTACTAACTACTACTACTACTACTACTACATACATCGGGGACGCACGAAATGGCTGCTAATGGGGAATGAGAGACAGAAGAATTCGCCTTTTAGTTAACGCGCACGCTGCGAATTTTTTATTGTTCAACAACGCACAGGAGAAATCTCCCACCGGCACCACCTTGGAGGTCAAAGCGTAAGACTGGTTACGCACTACTACGACTACGACGAGGGACGAACGGGTGCCGCTTTAAGGAGCTTCGCCCCTAAAAAATTCCGAACGTTGTGTCCGAAGCGCGGAATCGAACCAGGGACCCCTCGCTTCCGAACGCGCGGCGCTAGCCACTATGCCACAAAGCGCACACGGACACATGCACCACGATGACAGTAAACATCCAATATTAACGAAAGACTGCGCGATTTTAACGCGTTTGTGCTAGCGCGTTACGACCCGTGTAAGAAGCTGGTGTAAGACGCTGAGGCCTCTCCGTCTTTTACTCTCTCAGCAGTCATGTGATGGCGTCGGCAAACGCGGTGCGCGTTCCGGCCTGTGTAAGGGGCTGCGTGAGGCGTCTTTACACGATGATCGACTGGACGTATTGCACGGAAGATTCACAGTTTACCGATGATTCCCTCCGGAGCTTCGCCCACTCATCATCATTCACCCCGTGGATATGCTGCGATTTTTTTAACAGGTACTTTTGCTCAACTGCTCATTGTGTCAGACCAAATTAAAATTGACAGTTACGGAACGTGCCACTAGATCCTTAGACGCCCGCAAGGAACTAATGCACCTTTTATACCCCCCTCTTTATCCCGAAATGATAATAAATGGTGAAAGACAAGAAGGCCAGCAATAGCCACCTCGGAATTTTTTACGTTGTGTTAGATGGTATCTGCGCAGTGCAAAAATTGTACAGGGAGAAGCGAGGGTTCATGGGCTATAAGGTATATTAGGTATATTCCCACAAGCCTAAACATTTCCAGACTACCGTTTGACGTAGTCAGGCCAGAAGTTGGTCAAGCTGGATTCTGTTAAGACTCATCTTTGAATGCACTTAAAACGAGACACGCAGAAGGAAAGGGAGCGCAGCACCACAGAACTATAATTGAATGCAGTAAGGGTAATATCTGGACTAGTCAGATATTACCAGCCTTAAATGAAAATTGTGTTTGCTAGGTATACTAATAGGAAAGGCAAGTGGACTGGCTGAAAGTGCCGTTGTTGTTAGGATGCCAATATGTATTGTTCTTCGGAGAGCAATGGCGGCTGAATCGGTTTGGGCGTGCAGTCTGAAGATGAGTCTGCATACCCGTGAAGCGATACAAAATATCTGCCTTTAGCGCAGCTGCTACAGCCTCGGTCGCCAGTTACGAAGCAAATCACTCACCTTGACAGCAGCATTTGATTCCGCCATCGCAAAAGGAAAAGCGTAATAGAGCCGGACTGCCGTGAAAAAGAAGCTGTCGCCGAGGCCGTGTCGTTCTTCTCAATCTGCCACGCGCGCGCGCGGACTACTCTGTGTCATCCTTCTCTTCTAACAGTTATTACCCACTTTAGGCAATTCGCTATGATGTAGACGGCATGAAAAAGAAAGCTAGTTTGCTATCGAAATCGAATGAAAATTTCCTGAAGTCAGTACCAGGGTACGTGAACACTTCTTAAAAAGTACTGAGGGACCCTGGCATTACTAACAGCAGAATGCATGAACATTGGTACTAGAACCTAGCTGAAGCATTTCAGAATTGCTTCGTGGTATAACAAATCCTGCTGTAGCTACGTCAGAGTCAGGCTCGTGAAGAATGTGTCTGTTATAAATAATAAAGTTACTCAACTCCTGTTCCATAATGGACAAACGCTGCAAGAGTAAGAAAGTGAGCACTGGTGGGATTTACGCGTGCACTGATGGGGTTTTACGGCGAAGCTCTTCGTGCGTTCCCTTGGCCAATCAGCGTGTGGAAACTGCGGAACGGAGAATTTTTAAGTGCATTGTACAACAACACATCCCAAAGCATCAAGACCAAAGTACTCGTCTGAAACTTCGATTCGAGCGAAGGTAAATGCGTTAGCAAAACATTCAAATAGGGTGTCGCTTCATATTTTGTCGATTGGTTACTCATAGAGGACTATGCACATTCTAAGGGCGTTCTTGGCCGTTTCATCTGTGGAACACCCTTGACAGGTTTTGCCTGCAGCCTCCACCTTAACATCCATAATCAAAATAACTTGAGCACCACTACTCAGACTGATCGCCACGAGAGCGCGTTTTTATCACATTACTCCAGACGTTCCCAACTACAGAAAAAAAAAAAAGAAAGGGTGAACAAATCTTCCGGCACAGCGAGCTGAGAAATAGTGTCCTACGCTCGGGTTGTGTACACGTTCCAGGGCGGCATCAAAGGACATCGGAAGCAGAATTCATCGTACGAACACTTAGTATGTACAACGTAACTCTGACACGCACTCCGTATGCCTCAACAACAGCGTTATTCGATGACCTTTTAGACAGCAATATCGACATCGACGAAGATATATTACCCGTGAGGGCATGGATGTTTCGCTACTTTGCCTTCCCTGGCTCATACATTCAGGCAGAAGAAATATTCGAATCCCGCAGCCGCCGCCGCGGCTGCATTTCGATGGAGGCGAAATGTCGAGGCCCGTGTACTGTGCGCAATCAGTGCACGTTAAAGAACCGCAGGTGGTAGAAATTTCTGGAGACCTCCACTACGGCATCTCTCATAATCAAAGCTGGTTTTGGCGTTTTGGGACGTTGAACCCTGCAAATCAATCAATCAATCAATCAATCAATCAATCAATCAATCAATCAATCAATCAATCAATCAATCAATCAATCAGATTCTGAATTCGGGCCAACTTTTTGAATCGAACAATGGCGGAATTCCGCATATTTAATTGTGTTCGATCGATGAAACTGCGTCCGATACATCTCCAACTTAATTTGGCCAAATCGAACGCTATCGCATATTGATCGAAAACAGGCAGATATGATGAGGTCTCATGAGGCACATCTTGAATTTTACATGGCCTTGTGGGGTTCGCTGCAACCGCAATGAAATATCCTCGACCATCGCTAGCTTGGTCGGACCTCGAAAGTGACCACATGACGCGATCTGAGGCTGGCTGATCGAGCGTCAACGTATGCATCCGAAGTTTATTTTTCCTCAGCAGGCTCGCTGCTACCGACATGTGAGTACAGAACAGAGCGAGATAAATGGAGGCATGAAACACCAAACCCGAAAGAGCCGCTTCCTTGACTTACGTCAATCATTTCTATTCGCATGTAAGAGTGTCTTCGTTGGTTGCCTTACATTTGGTCTGCCTGTGCTGTTCTGCTTGCATGGTCCCAGCCTCCGTATATACATACCCTAATCATTTGTAAAGAGAAGCAGCGTTACACATTATTAATGCATAAGGAACAGAGTTTTAGAGAGAGTCAAGAAGGTGGATAGAATTACAACAAATATACAATAATAAAATTATAAAGAACAAAATATTAAGCTGCATATGAACATATAAATTCTTGGGTCAACAAAGAAGCTAAGCTCTGACATGCTTTTTGATTGCTTCTGGGTCACACATTTCTGAATAATTTCAAGGGTCTGTGAATGTCTGTGGAGAATAGTTACATTAAATATGTAAGCATATGGGTTCCATAGTTGGTTCGCACAAGTGGAATTATGTAATAGTCGCGGCTTAAGTTATAAGGCACGTTGCTACTAGACGGCAGTTCTGGATATTCAGAGGGATGAAACTTAATTCGTTAGACGTGATAGATAATTTTCCACTCGTATAGCTAATTCACATTTAAAACAGTGTTCCAAAACGTACGGGCCTGTGTGACGATTGTGTGAAAGATTTTAGACCTAACGAATCGTTTTAGTTGTAATGTTATCCACCTTTCAAGATTAGACTTTATTGTAGACTCTCAAATCAGTATACAATGACAATGATGTGAATGAACTTCGGTGTCATATAACCGCCACTTTAGCCATTTTGCAAAGAGCTTTTTAATTTTGTATAGAACAATCTATAACTCATCGGAACATGCGATTTCTTTGTAACGACAAGTTTTATATTGCTAAGACATGGTAAACAAGTAATGATTGCGGTCCCATATGCTAAAATGCTCATATGTGTTGGTGGTAGAGCGAGTGCTTCCTGTAGACGTGTTGGCTACGAGATTATATTTTATGCGAAAGGACTAGGTTGGGGCTAGGGCGACGTGGCATTTTCGAGACGTCCATCGGCTTCTCATGGGGATGTTGTAGCGCGACGAAAGAACGAAGCATTGTGGATTTTTCTGCATCAAAAACATCGAAAGATTCAAACAGATAAATTTCCCCCGTTATATCAGATAATCGAAATGTAATGCCCATGAATCAATTCGAGAGCTAGGGTTTTCTTTCAAGTCCTCTGATCCACCTCACCGTAGTATACAAAGAAAAAAATAAAAATCCGTGAAGCAGAGTATGAAATACTTAATGCCGCGGCAAAGCACATTGGCAGGGTGTGCCAACAAGCCGTGCAACATAGCAATCACATGTATGAGATCGTTGCGACAAGACGAGCCGTCACTCTTATTACTTTCTTCGGGCTCGGATTTTCTAAACTACTCGTTATGCGAACTCAATTTCACCTCCCACGCAAGCGCTCAGGTGGCTCCGCAGTTTTTCATGAAAGCCTGCTAGCTTCATTAAAACCTGCTTAGTCTAGAACACAATGACGCAAAAGCTGCGACCATGGATGCACCGAGTGCGACGCGCGAAACAGGCTGCGCCAGCTCCCGGTACTCAGGAAAAACGGGCTAGTCGATGTTGGCGTCCTTTCCAGTAGACGTCGCGGCGAGGGTGCAGCATGAAAGAATCCCGTGCGGGGCTAGTGGGTGCCTCTGTTGGTGAAAAGCTCATTGATGAGGGAATGTAACGACGGCAACGTTTCTACGAGTGGTGAAAACGTTGCCGATACCCTGAGAAAAGAATGCAATGTTCATTTACACTTCTCATAGCGACATGCATCTACGGGCCCTTGTACTGCATGTGGCTGTCTGAATTGACTTACTTCATATTTTCCATATCCGGAAGGGATGCCTAGTTGAGTCTTTGAGTTTTTAGGTGTATACTTCAAGCGACAGAAACATTTTGGTGCGAACGAGCCAGAACAACATTAATTCAGCGCCTGTTAGCAGGCCGGATATTTTGAGGACCTGTTGCAGTAACATAGATATGAATCCAGCGCAAGAGCTCCTCAGTGTTGCAATGGTTGACGAAGCTTTTTGCTCTGTGCGAATTCCCATTCGGCATGGGTACTTTACTATGATTGCTCATCGGCTGTCACGAATACTCGATCCACGAAGAGAACCACTACGTCGCATCATTTCCTCACGGCATCTCAATAAAAAAAAAAAAAAGGAGACCATAATTATTGTTATGCCTATACTTTTACTGTGCCACCTCAGTGTGTTTGCGTCTATTTATTCCCAATGCGCACTCAGTATCGACACGAGCTCACTGCGAAAGTAGTTCGATAGCGATAAAATGACCAAGACGCACGCACCGTCACTTCTTGTCACGATCCAATTACGACGGGCGCGGAGTGGCGGGGAGGTGCAGTAGAACGAAGCCAGTAGAAAAATGAATGAGCCAAATAAAGCACTATGCAAAGAGGAACACGGACCTGTCTCAATAGAATCAGCGAGGCCTTCTATAAGGAGAATGCGAACAAACTGCGATTCACAAGAAACTCCGGTGACTTCAACGTGAAGTTGTAACGCTGTCACGCTTCGATCTATCGCCACTGCCGTACGACCGAACGACCATACTGACATAAAATAATGCTCAGGAGTCAACGAAATGCTCTGCTTGTTAACCTGTTTGCTGCTTCCCAGGTTTTCCTTTGATAATTTTTTTGTTAGAAATCGGAAATGGGCAACTGGTTTCTAAGTCTAACTTGGTCATATCCTAGAAATCAGAATTACAACTACACTGATGGGAATTGAACTCGGCGGAAAGAACTGTAGATGGATAACCTAACAGAATCTTTCAGATTGCTCACACTGCCCAATCATAAATGCATTTTTATGCAAAAAGCATCACAGCACAGATTCATTTTCAATAAACTGGGTAGATCTATATTATGGAGGGAGACATATAATCTGCAAGCGAAGTAGCTGGGGTGCAATCAAATTATTCACTTACTGAAGCGCCTATACACTGACCCAGGGGTTTCGGATTCAACGGGCACCACAACGCAGAAATGAAAGGGGCAGAAACACAGGTAAATTTGGCGTAGATATGTCCGGAGGAAGTGTTGAATAATAATCAAAACTTCGGGCCTGCGCGGGACAGCTAGCACAGGTGACAACTGATGATTGCCCTGAATTTTCATTGTCCTGTTTGGTAACTTACGCTACTGAACGTCTCGCCGTGGTAGCTTAATTAGCATTTCAGCTTTGGTGCTGATAAAAGGAAGCAGCCACTATTATACCGGCTATCATTTCGGCGCGTTTGACGACATTTTATTGAAAGGGGCTTTGCAGTCAAAAGTATCTGATGTCTGATTAATATTTACATTAAATGCTGTACTTTCGAGTAAAAAGTGCTGAAAAACTACATGTGCCTATTGAAAGCGGCCTTGGAGGCAAAAGAAAAAGATATGAGGCGGCATGATGCGATTGCAATAGCTTCGGCAAGCCAACCCCCAGTGTTGCCAGTGCGCGCTCCCTGTCCTTGTAGGATTAGGCCCCACATAGTTACCGGACGGCTCGACGTTGTTTGGACGCAGCAACCTTTAATGGTGCTTGACCGTGGATTAATCTGTGGGTTAATTTACTGCTTGTCTACAACGTGACTGGTACCCATGTGCCAGTGATCTCTCCTTTAAATCCTTCAAATATTCTTTTAATGCGAAGCATTCCTTGGCGAACTTGAGCAACATTGAATCTATCTATCTATCTATCTATCTATCTATCTATCTATCTATCTATCTATCTATCTATCTATCTATCTATCTATCTATCTATCTATCTATCTATCTATCCTCCTACGTCCCGATGCTCTCCTGATCGTCTCGTTCGCTTGGAGTATACCAAAGTTGGTACGGTAGGGTATGAATGTATGACGAACATCGGTGACTGACCTTGACATCACTACAATGTCATAGCTTATTACAAACGGCATGATTAACGCTATACAATCACAGTTGCTCATAACCGACCGGCGCGTACGGTTATGCGCCACAGGTGATTCAATCTTAACACCGCAACTTGCGCAAATTGGTGACCATTAAGAATAGAAACAGCTGTAAATTTGAGAAGAACAGATTTTGTAGATTAAACAAAAGAAGGGGGGAGGGGGACATGTACACTTAATTCGAGCTAGGGATTTAAATGTCAACTTCAAAAGGAGATGGAAACAGAAAAATAGTGGCATAATAAACGAAAGCACCCTACCACGCCGTAGCTGATAGGAATCGAAGCAGGGCCTCCCGCAGTGCCAACCAAGCATGCTACCGCTCGTCCACGGCAAGCTGTTCCCATGTGGTTGTGGTGTGCGTAACTGCTTTTATAGCAATGTAGGAAGCAACGCATGTGAGAAGCAATGCATGTATGACCGTCACTCAGCAGACGACTGTCCAGGTTTTCTTAACCGCGCAATATCGCTGCAACAAACTTCGCTTATGATATCCGCATCAGCAATTCGTAGCATGCATTTGTCTTCGACAAAACAGATGTCGTTGCACAAACCTAGAGAGATGCCACAGTGTTGCCGATCAGCCTGCTAAGCGGACGTTATGCACACGACTGCTAAATTTCTACAAGTACGCTAATACTACTTGGTTACATTCGACTGAATGGCAAAAAATTGAGCACAGGGAATTTTCTCGCCGACTGCTTCCTTGTTGACTAGGCTTCAAGCTTGTCACGCGACGTCCTCTCCTAGCTTCTTTTTCCCCTTCCTCCATCCACGATTCATATTAAACAATGACTTGGGCTGCCTTGTAAACAGCTGTCTTAAGACTACAGCAATCAGAATCGTTCAGCCACAAGAAATGGTGGCGGCTACAATGGTAGCGGAAGAAATCTAGCCATTATAGTCAGCGCCAGCGTCTGTGCGTCTTGTCACGTCGATTCAAGCTCAATTTTTAAAACAAAGGCTACGTGAGCACTTTTTATGCAAGAATAGGGATGGTTGTATGTATCAACGCCAGGTGTCAGTTAAATGGTCAAAGAAGTTTTATAACTACAATACCAAATCACGCTGCCAGTAATAATAGGTTAACTATGTACATTATCACACTATATGGCCAAAATACAGTACTGGTTAATTCGGAAGAAGAAACTTGAAGTACTTTTCAGCCGCTGCAAAAATATTTGCATTCATTAAAGAAGGGGGCGGGGGGGACAGGGTTAAGCCCTAGATGAATCTTTATGAAGCGTAGTTTTCTGTCACACAGAAGGGAAAGGCGGGCGAGCTCTTACCATCAACCCACAAAAACACAGTGCTACGTGATAGCGATTATGTCAAGAACAATAGAAAGAAAGAAAGAAAAAAAGAAAAGAAAGAAAGAAAGAAAGAAAGAAAGAAAGAAAGAAAGAAAGAAAGAAAGAAAGAAAGAAAGAAAGAAAGAAAGAAAGAAAGAAAGAAAGAAAGATGTTGGGTTGCGCACAAAGGAAAAGGGGACCCATGCGTGCACTATCCACCACCCACACCCTTGACCTCAGCACAGTGTTACTGCTACATGACAGTGCGAGTGACAGTGCTGTTTTTCTAGCAGTGCTAAATGCAAGTATACACTAGTGCAGTTAGATTTACGCGCACGTAAAATAACTTCAGGATGGAAGAATTAACTGGAGCCCATCACTACAGCTTGCCTCCCGATGTCGTGTTTTTGGCATGTAAGACCATATCAGTTAACGACATAAACTTTGCTCTTGCGCCTCATAAAAGGATAACTAATACGTACAGAACAAGCTAGCAGCATGAATATTCAGTGTTTCAAAATTCGGTGTCAGTGGTCTCTTGATATGCTTGGTTGTTGTAGGCAATTTATACCGATGAATTCACCCATTCCTTGTACTTCGATAGCGTAGAAATGCGACGCCGTTTCAGTGCCGTTTTTATTTCGCATACATTCCTGTAAGTCCACGTGCCCGTTTTTTTTTTTTCACCATTCTATCGATGCACTGACATGGGTATGTTGAGGTAGCTGTAAATAAAGTTTGGCATTGTTATTGGCAGTTACTCCTTCAGCGTTGGCTATACTTAGGGGTGTTTTTTATGCGCTGCGCTGCAACCACAGACTTGCTTCGACAGTGTCCGGGGTAGAAATAAATTACAGTAATATTATCGAAACATACAGCATAATTTACCTGTACAGTGCAGCATGTCTTACGGTTCCGTTCCTAGCTTTCTGAAACTTGACGTATAATTTCAGGAATAGCAAAGATAGTTTATTGACAGTGATGACAATGTGCAGTGAGCCGTCTATCACGCACCGCCCGCAGCCTCTTCGGCTTGTCAATGCTGCGCGGAACTATATACGGCAACCATGCGTGACTCGGGGACTTGTCCTCAGAGTATTCATTGTGATGAACGATAGCAGCAAACCCGGGGCTCAACAAGAGTCGACGGAGACCCCACAGTGTACACAATACAGTGGGCATTCTTTCAGGACCGTCTGCCACACAGCAGCTTTGCTCTCTCCTGCTCGACCGGCCCTTTGCTGTAGCAATACATCCTGACTACACTTTTTCTTCCTTTTCTTAATTTCGTTAGGCTTGCCCATTGTCTAAATTCCACTGCCCAATTGCGGCTGATCGGAACTCATGGGAACGTGGGGCAGCTTCTGTATTATCAAATATTCATAATACGCGCAAACCTGACACGCGTGCGTACACGGTCGTGTACGCGCGCTCAGTAACCGTTCGTTTTTTTCTCATTTATAGCTTTTTCTTGCGTGATCAACGGTTCCTCGTTAGTTTGCTTCTGCCCCGACTGTACTTGCTTTCTTACGCTGTGTATGCACTGATAACAACGCTCTGCCCTTTCCTGCGGAGTGATAGTCTGAGAACACGGCCCCGGATGCTATAGATTTCGATGGAGGCAGAATTCTGGGGTTTCGTGTAGTGGGCGGTATCAGTGTAGGCTAAAGAACCTCACGTGGTAGAAACTGGCGCAGCTCTCCACTGCAACGTTTATAATAATAATAATAATAATAATAATAATAATAATAATAATAATAATAATAATAATAATAATAATAATAATAATATATTATATATTAATAATAATAATATCATTCCCTTAAAGTCACTTCCTTCCCTATTGAAACGAGTTACCGGACACTTCACACTCATAGGAAAACTCATATTAGCAACGCAAAACTAACCGAAAAACAACAACATTACTAACGAATAACGGCCCTTGCGCCTCAGTCTGCGTGGAGGCGGTCGATTACTCTACACAAGAAATGATGCGAAAATTGTTTCCCTGCAGGTGAACGTCCGGCTTTATTCGTAAATATTGACTATCAACTCTTTGACAACACTGTGGCTTTCCTTAATTTTGGTCGATCACGGAGCCAACCACTTACGTAAAATTAAATCTACCACATCCTAATTGGTCATTTAGCAGAAGAATACCAATAGAGTCAAATAGGCTTTTGCGGGCAAAACACTTTATTACCCAACAGAGCAAGGAGCACATCACAGTTAGAGTGCATGTAATATGTTCCTCAAGTGTAGTATCAGCTTTCTAGTAAGGAGGCTACAGGCGCCAGGAACGCATATGCAAAATTACAGAAACACTGCGTAATATATAAGGACATCCATTGTGCGCAAGCAATACATCTCACAAGATAACATATCAAAGAACACTCTGAGAAACATTCCACGGCGTAAGGTTCCTCAACACGACGTAAACACACATATTCAAAGTATTACTAAGAGAGCTTAGTTGGATGAAAGTACAATAGTCATGTTTCACTGAGAAATGTTCACCGAGTACTGAAAACACGTTTCAGTGCACCAAAAATCATGCGAAGTCAGTAGAACACATCCCGCGAGAGGCACTGCAATATGAAAGCGACTACAAATGTTACAGGGCAGGAAAGGAAAGACTGATAACGAAGGTGCGACCACAATGGGGAAAAAAAAAGGAACCTCTACCGGTGCGTTTTCCACAAAAGTTAGCGTGTTCATCAGCGAAAACTTCAGTAGATAACAACACTACAATGCGAAGCTTCGTCGTGTTTTGCCCTTTCTAATGATCAATTCAAAGAGAAACGTCATGAAAGCAGCGACCAGCAGTGTTGAGAAAAGCAGCAAGAAACTACCGAGTTCCGCCAGCTGGACCGATTCATTGAGGAGGCTTGAGCTCCCGTCACTTGTGCAACTCTGAGAAGGAATGCTATAGACTGCTCGGGCAAGCCTGCCTTCGTCTATTCTTCGAAGCACGTCTTGGTACCCTTGCAAAAGCGGGAAGTTCTTTCGAACCAGCGTTGTTACCCAGGCACTCAAAAATTCCTCTTTCGATTGCACGAGGTCGGACCAACCTGAGCATTTCAGGGTCTGCATTTCCAGTCTTACCGAAATGCAGACATGTTGCGCTTGCCTCGCACATCGCAGGCAGTCATCCACGCTCATATCGAGCCAGTCTCTATTAGCATTCATTTCTCTCGCTTCACCGAGCTTCGAAAAGAGTCTGCTAGTGTGGCGGCGCTTTCTTCTGAGAATTGAGTGTACCAGTGTGTCCCTGGTGAAGCACGGAGTTATTGCGGCAGCGTCAAGCGCATCCTCAAGCTCTGCTAGTGTGTCAATAATGTTAGGTACTGTCCGGACACTCAGTCTCGACACCAACTCACTACGTAAGAAGTTGGATAGCGGTAATATGGCCAAGATCCATGATCCATAGAGTAGGCGTCTTGCCATGATCCAATTACGACGGGCGGGGAGTGGTGAGGACGTCGAGTAAAATGAAGCTAGTAGAAACATAAACAATTTAGGCAATCCACTGGACGAAGAACCAGGATTAGTTTCAATGCATTCAATAAGCCTTTCTATGAGGAGAATGCAGGGAAGCGCGACGAGTAGTAGCCACAGACAGAGACCTGATTCCACAAGAACGCCCAAAAAAGAGACAACCACAGGCTTGCTTTCCCTAATATAGAATGTTTCTTGTGTTGGTAAGAACACAATGGGTTGCGAGAAAGAACGTGCTTGCCAGTGGTTTGCGGCACTCAAGGAGCCGCCCATGTCAATATTGCTTTGGAATAAATCCTGATGCATTGTTAAGTAACTAGCGTAATACCGAAAGTTTAGTGTGACGTTGTACATTTTGAGTGCCTCAGGCACTATACTGAGTCGCCCATTCATGCACTGCGCATCCTTTTTTAAGGAGCAACCAACATGAAGAACTGTGTTCCGCAATTGTCCAACACGACTTATACCCGCATCTGGGGTAGCTATATCGAACTTCCAGCCTCTCGAATACAAAGATACAGGACCAGGACGTAACAAGTTAAAGGATTGATTAAGCGCTAGGTTAATCTTCGTATATTTATTATAACGGCCACACTTGAAACGCCGTTCGCTAGTTCCGCAAATGAGGTGATCCATTATTCTTGTCCATCGGGCATTGTCTTCTATGAGCAACCAGTCAACCATGTACAAAAACAATTCGTGGCTCAAAGTCCTTTCAAGGCACGGAAGTGCGCCAGGACCTAAGTCATTGAGAAGCACGTTTGTTTTAAAACCATATGCGGTCTTATTAAACACGTCAGCAAGCAAGACTCTGTTGGGCAATCTCCATACACTTACAGGCCAAGGTAGGACTTGTAACCAAGCATGATCAAGTTTGTCCCATTGCTTCTTACATGTAGCGTAGACTAAGTGGTCAGCAGTGGACATGTGAGACTGTATAGTAGTGAGAACTTGATCTCTGTCTTTTTCTGAGAGCTGATCATTGTTAGCCTCTACTGCATGAATAAAACAACTCAATAATGGCAGAATAAAAACGAATAGTGTAGCTACAGCAGAATACCTATTCATTGTAGCAAAAGGTGGCCTAATGTAAAACAAAATCTGTTCATGCAACGCTATTGTGCTTTACGCGAGATATGTAACGGTAGCAAATGTCTGACACGTATTCTTTTCCTTGTTGGAAAGCTAGGAATTATTCCTCGTGCAATGTCTCAACTCCATTCATTATTTTTGAGTTTGAAAAGAACGTAAAAGCACAAGCTGTCCCTCTGCACTACGTTATTGACTATACCTTAAGATAGGCAAAAATGCTATCACAAGTATCTAGTGTTTTAAGAAAGCTTGATTGCGCGAAGAACAATGAACTGAACCGAACATAACGTCGACATTACCTTTAACAGGAGCGATTCATTATGCTATCAGATTGAAGATGTAGATGTTCGCTCTATCTGCCGTACGCAGAGTGCTGTGCCACTGAACGTTTAACGTATATAAGCTACATAGAAGGAACAGCTGGGAGACACACTCAACAAAATTGTTTCTGCATGAGCAACAGAATGCGCGTGTTTTAAACAACAGTACTTTCTTGGCACATTGAATAAGTACTTTCCAATTCACTGCGTCAATAAAAGTCCGTCGATTGGAAGGGGTTGCTCTTTCAGGACCACAACTTGATTCCACGAGCTGTCCGGAGAGAGGACATCCGTAACGCACACCGCACGCAGGACTGTTCAACCAGCAGGAGCTGCAGTGCTCAAGCCCCAAGTAGAAAAAAAGGTGGCAACCCAGAAATGACAACGGTGATGCGCTTTACGAGTTTAAGAAAACTTGATACTGGGCTAGATGGTGCATGTTCATTATCACGGTAATATAGGCGCAGGAACAACACTCACAGTGACACGAGGAGACAGGACATGCATTATGTGCGTAGCGCATGAAGATCTCGCACTACAACTATACTGGACTACGCATAATCCTTGTCCAGTACTGCGATAAAGGAACTCATTTTCTAGACCTTACGAACGAGTGAGTTCCAGTCAATGCTTCCGATGAGCGTATCACCAGGGAACGTAGCCGGACGGTAATCAAAACTACTCGCGAATCGCACGCCCTGTGAATTCGGTCGAAGATGGGTTATTGTGACTAGCAATAAATCACCCTACAGCAACAGTCCTTGTACCGGTGGCTTCAGCATAAAATTGTGAATCTGCCTTACTTTCTCTATTCAGATGCTACTATACAGTACGAAGGAACGACCATGTTGTCAGCAATAACCAATCGCCGCAATATTCTGCTTGTTATCATCCTTTCCACTTCCCGGTGTTTTCTCTGAACAATGACTAAGAACCATAGAGGATCAATTCTAAAGCCCCTCTACCGTTATATCGTAAAGAGCTGAATTACAACAGTAGTAACGACAGTAACACGAAATCAACTCGGCGGTAAGACTTCAACGCGCAGCAAATACTCTCGTGCTTTTGAGTACTAACACTTCGCAGTTCAATTTACATATTTAATGCAAAACTTCCGACTCAAATCTTCTTTTATATCAGCTGGGTAGTTTCGTACTGCGAAAGGAAACCTACGATTTGCAAGCGCAGTAGCTCGGACATCGTCAAATTCACTGTTCCTTCAAGCGCCTATGCACAATCCGACCAGCTTCAAATCGAACAGCCAATATAAAATGCGAGGAGGACAATGGGTGTAAGTAGAGGTAGAATTATCATATACGTGCCTAGAGGAAGTGCGGAAGACCGAAAGAAATCTGAAGCCTTGCGCGAGGCTTAGCTACAACGTGTAACACTACATGTACCAAGAGCCCAGTGGACGACGGGTAGTGTGTCATCTGGCACTTTCGTGCTACGGGTTCGATTCCTACTCGCGTAATGCGTGGTAGGTTGGCACATCTCTGTCTCTGCTTGATCTGTCTGCTTTTCACGCGCAAGCTACAACAAACGGTATTTCCTTTTCTTGTTCAGCCCACCGAATTTTAATGTCTAATTCGGTTGGTCCTTGATTACCAGAAGCTATAACGTTAACGTTCAATCATCTGCGGCGGATAACCGCGTACCATGGGCCGAAAACAGCGGGTATGAGCCACATGTGATTGTGTTATCGCTAAACGTGACACACATAAGGAGTGCATCATTCTAGTAATGTCTGGATCAATGATTAATGTTCATGGTACATTGATACACTGTCATACCAACACTGGTACGCAGGGCGTCATGGTGACGTGACAAAGCAGGGATTAAATCGGTCAGAAAGAAACTGCAATTACGAGAAAATAAGTTGCATGCGCTGAAAGATGAACAAGGTAACGTAATGAACGACTTCAAAGAATTAGTAAACGTAGCAGAAGATTTCAACTTTGAACTGTACAGCTCTCAGGCAGACCATGCAATGATAGCGGAAATCAAATCAGAGGAGGACACTGAGATTCCATGTATAACACCTGACAAAGTCAGAAAAGCCGTCAAAGGGACGACCCATAAGACATCATAACAGCCGACTTAATCAAAGACGGAGGAGGCATGATATTTGAAAAGCTTGCATCGCACTTCACGAAATGTATCAGGACATCTAGTGTACCGCTCAGCTGGAAAAAGCGCTAATTCTAATACACAAGAAAGGTGGCGTGAAGGAGATAAAGAATTACAGACCACATATTCTACTGCTAGTAATACACAAACTATTTATGAAAGTAACTGCTGATAGGATAAGAGAAACACTCGACTTCAACCAACCAAGAGAACAAGCTGGTTTTAGGAAAGGTTACTCAACAATGGACCACAGCCATGCTATCAATATAATAATTGAGAAGTTTGGTGAATATAACAAACCTTTTTATACAGCCTTTATAGACTACGAGAAAGCGTTTGATTCCATAGAAATACAAGCAGTTCTAGAAGCTTTGCGTCGACAAGGTGCACGTGACATATACTTGCAAACTAAAGTAACATCTACAATGTTTGCACAGCCACACTACTCGTACATGAAAAGAGCAGAAAAATTCCGATCAAGAGAGGAGTCAGACAAGGAGATAGAATATCCCCGATGTTGTTCACTGCGTGCCTAGAAGAAGTGTTCAAACGTCTAGACTGCGACGAAAAGGGGATTAGAGCAGACAGAGAATATCTCAGCAATTGAAGGTTTGCAGATGGCATTGTGCTCTTTAGCAATGACGGTGACGAATTACAAAACATGATTGAGGAGCTAAACCGGGAAAATCTTAAAATAAGACTAAAAATGAATAGGCAAAAGACTAAGATTATTCTCAACGGTGTAGCTAAGGAACAGAAATTTAAAATTAACAATGAGCTCTTAGAATGTGTGAACGAATACGTATATCTGGGGCAGTTCTTAGAAGGGACGCCTAACCATGAAAAGGAAATCCTCCGTAGAATAAGAACGGGATGGAGAGCGTTCGGGAGACATTCCCAAATCATTACTGGAAACTTGCCACTGTCACTTAAGCGAAAAGTATTAGGGGCGAAGCACCTTAGGGTCTAGCCTTGTCCGTCCACGTTTTCCGTCCGTCACAGCACAGCACCGGAGTGTGTGGATGTGTGGTCCGATCCTAGAAGCAGTGCATCCAGATGGTGTATATGTCGGGTCAGAAATGATTCTAACGAATTTCTGTCAATGCGCCCGGGCTGTCGGCGTCTAACGGCGTCGTCGTGGCCACGGTAAAGTAAGCCCATCAGCAGCGACTGAAGTTCCCTGTGGGAAACACCGCAGCACCTTAGGACCTAGCTTTGTCGTCGACTCTCGCTGTCACGGTATATATACGAAACCGTTGCTATAGTCGAAGCATACGTGTGTATGTGCATACAGAACTCAAGACGATATAGGAATTATAGGAAGGGGATTAAAATGCAACAGCATTAAAGAGGAACCACACAAACACATTTGTATATATATATATATACACTTTATGTCACTCATTTCACATTCGCAGTGGCAACGTGCGGGATACGTACGGTGACATACCGGTACGATACCCAGTGCTTCGCCGCTCGTCATGATTCACGTTAATAGAGATGCGGTGATTTTTTTAATCATTGCATTCTCCCAGTACTAACGTATGGTGCAGAAACATGGAGGTTAACTAAAGATCTAGAGATTAAATTGAGAAACACGCAGCGTGCAATGGAGAGAAAAATGATAGGCGTAACGTTAAGAGATCAAAATACTAGCGGAGTGGATCTGAGAACCGACAGGAGTAGCCGATATTCTTATACCAAATAAAAGAAAAAAGTGGACCTGTCAGGGCACATCATGCGGAGGCCAGATAATAGAAGGACAGTAAGAACGAGAGAATGGGTACCAAGAAAAGAAAAACGTAACAGAGGCAGGCAGAAGGTTAGATGGAGCGATGAAATTAAGACGTTCGCGGGCATAAAGTGCAACCAACTCGCTCCGGATAGGGTAAATTGGAGAACGCTGGGAGAGGCCTTCGTCCTGCAGTAGACTTAACGATAGGCTAATTGTGATGATGATAATGATGAAATATGAGAAAAGATGCCGGATGTCTTTTTTTTTTCTTAAGTAGTCCTACAAAAATTGTTCCTGACAGTTAAAGAAGTTCCGTTAGTGTCCTTTTAATGTCAGCCGTTTCTTAAGGATATTTTACTGCTTTGTTCTTCTTTCTTTTATGATAATTTGCGTTTTCTTAATTGGAATTTTTCATGGTGTGATAACGACTAAGGAAGCACGCAGCGGCAAAGTCTAGCGTGAGCTACGGTGCTTGCTGTGCTCGTGCTAACTTGAGCTGCAATGAAAGGCGTGCCGCTCCGACGTAAGGGCGGTAATACGATCAGCTTGCGTATGCGTATTGAATTTTTACAACTACGTAAACAAGTCTTCAACACTACTGTCATACCCACAGGACGCATTTGCGGGTGCTTGCCGGATATGAAGAAATCGTGGTTTTACTCGGCCCCGAATGCAACCTCGTCACCGTCTTGCGGAGGGCACGCCAACAACTAAGTGATCGGCTTGTTTCAATATCATCAGATGGCGCCGCCAGTATTGTGCTTCGCGTTCAATGCACGCACGATCAATAGCTCCCCTGGTAAATGAGTAGCCGCATAAATGTGGGAATAAAGTTGCTGTGTTTTTACTGTTCATTGCGATACAATTATCAGGAGACTATTCATGACTCTGGGAAGAAAAGTGAAATGTAGTTCACCGATCGAAAGCGTTTCTAGGAGTCCTTCGTGGTTTAAGCGTAGGAAATAGCAGCGCCCCTGTCACTATCCGCCTAGTTAGTGTAACTCGAAGAATTTTCCATCCATACCAGCACTCTACATATGTCATGGGCGCGCTTTTATGTTCTGCAAAAATGTTGGCATGCAGCCCAACTCTTGTCCTCTAAAAGCAGCTTTAACAGCTGAGCTGTTTAGGGTCGAGGTCGACTCTTACGTAGAACTGAGTGGTAACAGCAGAGCTACCATGCAGAAGGGAAAAGCACTTGCTCTTGACCCACCGCCACACTGCTATATGATGGCGAATATGAAAATAACAATAAATAAATAAATAAATAAATAAATAAATAAATAAATAAATAAATAAATAAATAAATAAATAAATAAATAAATAAAACTATCAGGCCGCGCAGAAGGGAACAGTGAACCCGCGCTTGCCCTTACCTACTACACACTGACCTGCCTGTAACCCCCTGCCACATAACAGGGACAGTGATAAAACTCAAAATTGTGAAACTAGCTTCACTTTTTGTCCCATAAGATTACTCTTTTTTACAGGCAACATAACAAAAAAAATGCTGTTTTGGGTATGTGGCCTTGTAATTATGAAGCGTTTAACTGGTAACTGAAGGAGTTATTCGAGCACGTTACTTTGTATTGAGGAAATAAAAGCGCGAATAAGTGAAGGCGGCAACATACAACGCTCACTTACAAGTGGACTGTTTGAAGCTTGTCAGAAAAGCTGACCGGGCATCGGACGGGTTATGTGAAGGTCGTAGGCCCGGACCCTACCAATGGCAAGCGTGTTTTTTGGTACTGCCACGGTGATATCGTGGCCATGGCACTCGGTTGCTGATGCGAGGGTCGCGGGATTGTATCCCGGCGGCGGCGGCTGCATTTCGATGGACGCAAAGTTTTCAGACTCCTGTAGTGTGCGATGTCAGTGCACGATTGCAAGGTATGATTGGTGCTTTAAGAGGAAATTTGTGTTTTTAAGCACCAGCGTCACTGACGAAATGCTGGTGCGCGAGTCAACTGCATGTTTATGTACGACTACATCATTAGAGGATTGAACATGCCTGTGCTGTTGACTAAGAGTACTGTAGTCAGGAAATATGGAGGCATATTACCAACGGCGATTTTCTAACCTTTTTAAACAAGCAGGCAATCAACGTGCTAACCTTCAGCCTAAGAGCAATGTATGAATGTACACTATGTACATAGCTGTAATTTCCAATTTGTCAGCGCGTCTCACAATCTGTTGTAGTTCTATTATATTTCCTAAAGATGCGTCACTTCCGTCATTACACTTGGCTTCACAAGGAGAAATTGTCATGAATTAAGAAAAGCGCAGCAAATATGTACGGTTGCGCCCATGTGAAGCATTTTTCGAAAGTTGACCATAAGTTACATCATCGTTAAAGGTCACTTTTCATGATGCCAATAGTAAGGTGTGCAGCGAGGTGGTTGCACTAGGTGCTGATAATCACTGATGATTTATGCGGTTTTACGTCCCGAAACTACGCTACGATTATCAGAGACGCTGTGGTGGATGGCTTCAGAAATGTCGAGCACCTGGGGTTCTTTAACGTGCGGTGACATCGCACAGTACACGGGCCTCAGCATTTCGCCTGTATGGAAAAACTTAATATTAATCGTGTAATAGCTTTTCTTGTTATGCCGTTAACTTGAAGCACCGAGCCATTTTGAAATCTATTACCCTTACGACACAGTGTATTACTGAAGCACTTCGCCGCCACGTACCTAACTGCAGACTAGACTACTCGCACGATGAAGAGGTCTTTTTTTTCTTTAACGCGAGAGTGTTTCACGCTGGGGTCCACCAAGAAATCAATGACGTATGTCCGTCAGGGAAGTGGATGTCTGAAAATATGAACACACATTCGACAATGAAAAAGTACAACACGCTAGGTTTCGAACCCATAGCCACCCGGGATGCGACGATAGAAGCTTGAAGCTCTACTGATCTCATCATCGAGATTTTTTTCATTGCTAACGCCACCAACACATACAATATATGGTGAACAAACAGGCCGCATGTGTTCACTATATCCCTTTACAATCTTTATCTTGTTATGTCTAATAATTTTAAATAACCGAATGAATGATGTGTTCAAACCGAAACCGAAGCGGATATTTGCTTCGTGCAGCCTTGGCAATGACGTCAGAGCATTCCAGCCATCAGAAGCATGGCGCTGGTGCAAGAAAATGAAAGCGGTGATATGTTATGGGAGCTTATCTGAACTTGTCAGCGACAATTCGGCGACAATTTGAGCGGTGAAGCGTCACCGTACTGCTCTTCCCCGCCCTACTGCTCGGGCAGGGAGCATTGAAGGTAACGACGTGAAAAACACAGGGTTGCCCGTACGAAAATCCGCTAAATGTTTTCAAAACTCATTTTCAGGCAAACTAAGTGACTTGCAACTAACCGCCTGCATTGCGACATATTGTTACAATACTAAGGAGAACATATCAGTGATCACTGAAAAATCGCCGGAGTAGCTTTTTAAATCAGCATCGGCTCCGTTTCATTGCAGTCTGGGTTCGCGGCGCTGGCACCGCCGTCTAGAACTGATGGAGCAAAGCCGTAATTGTGCTAATGGGCTTAGAATCTTCGTAGTCTCAGCGCCTCCAGCGCAGCATTGATTTTGGCGTCCTACCGGCGCGTTACTCTGGCAATGTGCAACCACGGTCGCTACATAATTTTTGTGGTGTGACGTACATGACAGCCAGTTGTCTTGCGACACGCTTAGCTTCACGAATGCAAAGATGACCATCGTCAAGCTAATGATGCGCCTGCTTCTGCAGTGGACCATGTGTTCACAAAACGAACCGCTGAAAAACAATTGGATTTCGGTTGCAAGGTTTCACCGTTGCGGACGCACCCAGTTTATGGCAGGTCTGCGTAGGGCTCTGGCACGCGCAACGCAGTGTCCCGAAGAAATATGAGTCGTTCGAGTACTTTTGCTTGTGCGCGACTTTCAAGGAAATGTGTGCAGTGCCGAAGTGCGACTGACGTCTACATGCAACGCGCTCCCACGTCCAGAGTACGCAA